>MU846474.1:0-20868 GCA_030867225.1 Colletotrichum caudatum
TAAAAGTAACTAATAGTTATTTATTATATATAAAGAATAAAAGGAGCTATTATAGCTAGCTAGTTAAGCAGTTAGCTATTATCTATCTCTAGTTAGGTAGATCTACTAGAAGGGCAGAGACCTAATTATCTAAGGATGAGTCATTGGGGTTAAGCCTGATAACTCTGATAGCTCGGCGATGGTTAACATCGCAACACTAGCTTCATGTTGGGAAGAACCACACCACCATCACGCAATTCATCACACTACACAACCGCCGGTGGACGGCATCATGATACAGCCACATGGTCCTGAACAGGACATTGACGGCGGCCGCGGATCACCTCGGCGATGAAGCGGCCCGAACCTTGACGTGCCTCATGACAAATGTCAAGACCGGGACCCAGAAGGCCAGAAACGCGCGGACGGCGAGGAGCTCGTGCAGCCAGCCGAGCACTGGCCGCTGGTAGGCCGGTAGGGCGCGGAGATAGTCCACATACTCCCCCGGCAACCCGCTCTCCTCGGCACCCGCCACTACAAGATTCTGCAGAAGACGAACAAATAGACCAGCCCATGTCCTGATGGATGTATGGCTTTGGCTGTCCACGCCGCACGCGGTCATCTACGCACCATGTAACGTCGGCTGGGCAGTAGTGGTGGATCAAAGGGGCTCTTGGCCACCAGGGTCGTGACGGAAAACCTGCTGTCCTCTGGTTCGCCGTTGTTGCCTGAAGGCCGGGACGGGCCGGCGTCTTGGGCCATGGTTGCTGCATCACGATGGGCCGTGGGGGTGGAGATGCAGTCGGCCTCCAGCACGACATCTCGGTAGCCGGTGCCGGCGCCCTCGGACACTCTGAGGCGCTCGTAGTCGGAGGCCGAGAGGAGGTAGGCGACACCGTGAACGGCCGGGGTATCGCAGCCGGCCGGTTTCTGTTGGATTCCCGCCATGGCTGGCTCCGAGTAGGGAACCCCGAAGACGTCAAACACCAGGACATGGGAGGGCACACTTACGCACCGGGCGTTGAGCGGCGTTATGCCCCGCCGGGCCATGACGGACGGGTGCAGGTTGGAGCCATAGGCGAAGTACCAAACTGGATCTCGGCCGTCCATCGTGTTCAACGTGTGCAAGATGTCTCCATGTTCACTATCCTCCCTTGGGAGCTCGCCTGTCGCCGTGTTTTGTACCCAGCCCACAAAAGGCCCCCGGCGTATATGGCACACGGACGTTGCATGTGGATACGGGCCGGGCCAGGTCGTACGAGAGCCGCGTGTTGATGAAATAGATAAGTTGCCGACGGTGTGACACTGCGGCGGCCTGGATACGAAGGCCCCAGGCCGGCCGGAGGGACAGGCGGGAAGGCACTTGACCGACGCCATTGTCAAAACGCTCACTCTTCCCCTTCAGTCCAATCCATCTGATGCATGCAAAAACGACGCCGTTAATTGTAGACAGCAATTAACGCCTTATATCGCATGACCTACTGCGACACACCCCCCTAGATCGTAGAAACCTTCTGTGGTCTGCCTAAACTAACTAATAGTCTGCCTCTATTATCACTGGTGGGGAAGCCTATAGCCCCCCTAGGCCTACAACCCTAGGGCGGAAACCTGTTACAACGCTTTTCTAACCTTCTGATTGGGTATATCTTGCTAAACTCTAGGTGGTTGCCGTCTGACTTATCTAGGTGGAGTGTTTGCGACCTGTCCCTGGCATGCATGGGATTCAAACCTGTAGGGTCTATGACGCTTAGACGTTAAAGCTGTGCTTAAACCACTAAGGCATAACAGCTGTAGATAACTGGGCTTATAACTGATGTACGCAAAAACGACGCTGTTAATTGCGGACAGCAATTAACGCCTTATATCGCATGACCCACTGCGACACCATCGTAGCTGGCCCTGGCCCGCCACGCCTACCTAGACCTCCTCAGCTCCTCGGCCGCAGACACACAGCTCGTCATTCAAGATGCCCATGACTCAGACGATCCTCGACCTCTTCGGAGGTACAGCCGCCGATACGCTTCTGCCTGAGCACCGGTATCGGCTCGTGACATGGGCTCTGCTGAGCCTCGGTCTCGCCTGGCTCGCTCGAAGGCTCCTGCGGCCATCCAAGTCAAAATTGCGCACTTTTACCGTCAAGGCGAACAACGCCGTCGAGGTCTTGGAGGAGGCGCATCGGCAGGTAAGTGCTCACCCTTACCCCCGTGCGCGGATAGATCTGTCGTCCACGCTGACATGAGGCATCAGTGCCCCCATGAGCCGTTCATGCTGTCCCTACCTGGCATGCAGATGGCTGTCCTGCCCCAGACCGAGATCGAAACCATCAGGAGCCTGCCCGAGAGCGTAGTCTCCATCAAGTGAGCAACCCCAACCCCAACTCCTTCAGCGTACCTCTGCTCTGATGGTAGGTCAGACAGACAGCTGACCGTTCATATCCCTCGTGCGCTCATATTATCGTTCTTAGAAAGCACCACTACGACGTCTTCTTGGGTGAGTACACGTACATGGGAACAAAGGCCGACGAATTCGACAGCGCCATGCGCAACGTCCTGACGCGCAACACGCCGGCGGTGCTGGCCTCCTTCACCGCCGAGGTTGAGTACGCAATCAAGCAGAACATCCAGGCCACCAAGCAGGGCTGGACGGTCGTCAAGCCGCGCCAGGCCATGTCGCGCGTGGCGTCACTCATGTCGGGGCGGGCCTTTGTCGGCCTCCCCCTGAGCCGGGACGAGACCTGGGTAGAGGCGACGGTCAACTACACGCAGAACGTGTCCTGGGCCTGGATGATCCTCAACCGCCTGCCGGGTCCCGTGAGGTTCGTCGTCGCGCCCTTCCTGCCCCAGGTCCGGGCCCTGAAGCAGCAGCGCGCCATCAACGAGCACAAGCTGGCGCCTCTGCTTGCCCAGCGTGGGCTCGCCGCCGACGCCGCGGCCGCCGGACGCGAGCGAGGGGGCGGGGAGAAGGACCGTAGAAGGCTGACGGTACCGCCGGCGACCGCCGACCGGCATGAACCCGGCGGAGATTTAATCGACTGGTTCATCTCGCAATACACGCACACGCCGTCGGCCAGGGAGCTGGGCCGGGACCAGCTGCTCGCCACCTTCGCATCCATCTACAACCTGAGCAACGCGCTGTCCTACATCGTCTTCGACTTGGCCGCGACCAAGCCCGAGGACGTCGAGGCGATGCGTCAGGAGATCCGCGAGGTTCTCGGCCCGGACCGCGTTCTGGACAAGAACTCGCTCGTCAGGATGCGCAAGCTAGACAGCTTTGCAAAGGAGTCGCAGAGGCTGAGTCCTCCGTCGCTGGGTGAGTGTCACGCCCGGTGTTCTCGGTGCCGCCACGGTGCGGGTTGAAAGTGGACCGAGAGACATGCACGCACACGGAGCTGACGTCCGGCCCTTCTGGCAGTCAATATTCCTCGCATCGTCACCAGCCCAGACGGCCTCCGCACGTCAACGGGCCATGTCATACCCACCGGGACGCGCATGACTATCAACAGCCACGCCATCAACCAGGATCCGGCCATCTACCCGAACCCGGCCGAGTTTGATCCCTTGCGCTTCTCCCGGCTGCGGGACGAGCCCGGCCAGGAGCTAAAGTATCAGCATGCTTCCACCGGGCTGGACAACATCAACTTTGGGCACGGGTTGTGGGCGTGCCCGGGACGGTTCTTCGCCAGTGCGCAGATCAAGGTCGTCCTGGTGTACCTGCTGACGCACTTCGACATTGTGCACAAGCCCAACGCGCAGAAGAACTGGCAGAGGCACTACGGGCTGGCCATCCTGCCGGACGGCGATGCCGAGGTACTCATCAGGGTGCGCTCGTGAGGGCCGTCGAGCTGCCGTAACCGCGGCGAGGGAGAGGACATCAGGCTCTGTCTGTCTACTTGGTTTGCCTTGTGTCGCGATGCCTTCATGGCATCTGGCGGGTTCCTCCGGACCAGAACAACCATTGTTCCGGCACTTCGGTCTGGCCCACTGCCTAGAGGCGTGTGTAGCCGTGTCAGGCCTTCTAGTCTCAGACGTAGAGAACTCAAGCCGTTTTCCTATGTCATTTCCTACCCGAAAAGTGACTTGTGACACCTTGTTTGTTGGGCACAGCAGAAATCATGCCATCATGTTGCGCTGGGGTCCTCACGCGACATACCAACCCCTGAAAGGCCTTCCCAAGACTTATAGCTCCCCTATGGTAGTGATAGCAAGAGTTGAACTACATGGTTGTTAGCAAGCTAGCTGTAACAAGACACCTACTCCCCTCCCCTCCCCTCCCTTGCTCCATGAATATTACGCCGCGTGTGGACCGTGACGCCTCCCTCCACCTTCATGGTTTGTGATAACCCTTCAGCCTGTACCCTTGTGAGCTACCCAGAAACGGCCTAGCGACGGGCTGGACTGTAAGCTTATGCCTATCCTTATCTGAATACCAAAACAAAACCAGGGGTGGCCCGGGTGTGACACGCGCCGGACCGGCCCGAAAAGCCAGGCCATGCGAGGAACCCTGCTCGGTCACCTTAGAGGTTGCATAGACCGCACGTCGTCGATGATTCGCCCCCCGGACTATAAGTAGAAGTGCTAGACAAAAGTTCTTCCCACATTGCTACGGTCCGCCACGAGACGCGGCTCTGACAGCCCCGCCCGTGCCAGACCAAGTGATGCAGGTGAGATCCTTCAGCGGAGACTCTGATGCTTCAATGGCACTTGGGAGTAGTAAGCCTATATCTATAAGACATCTGAGGAGGCTCTTGCACAAAACAACCGTCGGCTGGTGGGGGACCAACACAGTTTGGTTGGAATGCTTGTCCCATCGAGGTCGAGGTCTCATTCGTCACCTACAGATGTGTTTGAGCAAGATTGAGCAGGTTTTCAGCCGAGGATGCGACCCTTCTGAGTGAGCGCGTCGCCCACCCACGAGCGAACCCTTGCCAGTCATCGAAAATTGGCTCCAAAAGGATCGATGGCGTACGGGGGGACAAGAAGGCCGACGGGAAAAGGGATGGAACCCCTCATCTTCCAAGACCTATGGGTGTGATGATGCCGTATATATCCCAAGTGTCGTGAGTTCACGAGACGAGCCGCGACTCGTGTGCAATGTGTGTCGTGCCACGACCCGAGCCCAGCCTCCAGTCCCCTTCCTCCGTCTGAACTGACTTCTCAACCGTCTGGAATACGCGTGTGGCGATTGTCGTATGTTCCCCAATTGCAAGCCGCCTCGCATGCGGACAGCGTGCACCGAGTGTCACGCATCAAAGGTGCCGCATAACCCACCGACTTTCACGTTCCGTTGCATGGAACATAGCCCCGGGGACATGCTTGCTGATTTCGACCAATGTGGATCGTCCATGTAGGTCCGTTGCGACAGTAACTAGGCCGGCTGCGCCCGCTGTGTGCAAAACAACCTCAACTGTGTCTACAAAGTCTCCATGGTCGGACGGACATCCAAGAAGCGGCATGCCCTTAATGCTGGCAGCGCCGATCCGCACCACCGTCGGAGGGGCACCAACTCGACGGGCCGAGGTACGGCAGACCAGTCCAGGGACGGGGATGGGGACTCTGACTTTTTGTGCTCCCCGGCCGCATCGGCCACGAGCGATACGCCCAGTGCTCCTTTGCCCGAATTTATCGACCCCGTCAACACCCAGTTTCTGGCGGGGACGGGCTTCAGCAGCTCTCTCGCCCTCGACGACTTTCCCGCCACAGCGCCATCGCAGCTCGACTTTTCGACCGGGCCCGTGGAGAACTGGTGGGAGCCGGCCGGGGACGGAGACGGAGACGGAGCCGGTGGGGGCGGCGGAAGCCGCGGACCCCGAGCCGGAGGCAGAGGCGGCGGCGGCGGCGGTGGCGGTGGCGGCCCCTTCTCAGAAGGGTCCTACCGCAGCGGCAGTGGCCTGACGCGAAGCCTGGGGTCCGGTCCGCAGCGCTCTATCAGCCTCCCAGACCATGCCGACAGCGCCGCCGCCGATGACGACGGTGACGGTCGCAGGCTGGCGCAGCTCATGTCGCTCTGCCGCAAAGCTCGCAAGCTCGAAGGCCAGCTCCAGTCCCGGCTCAGCACGCTGGACGAGATCATGAAGATGAACAAGACGTGCCTGGCCGAGATCGTCGACATGACGGGCGCCAAGAGGAACACGGAGGAGAGGGAGGGCAAGGAGGGCGGCCACATCTGCCGGTGCTCCCTCGCCATCATGGCCACCTGTCTCGACACCATGCTGACCCTCTTCGAGAACGTCCTCAAGGCGTCCTGGCTGAACCCCCGGGGCGGCCAGTCGTCGTCGTCGCCGCCGCCGCCCGGCGAGCCCAGCATGCCCAGCCTGCACTTTGGCGTGTTCGAGATCGACCCCGTGGAGCAGGCCGCCATCGCGCGGAGGATTCTGGCCCGGGAGCTGCAGAGCTACCGAGACGTCGTGCGCATGCTGGCTGCCACCCTGAACAGCCACTCCAATGATATATTCCACAAGCTCATGGGCCAATGGTGCCTGTCGCTGACGGCTAGAGTCGAGCGGCTGCCCATCGCGTTAAATGCCGAATAGAGAGTTTGTCTCCGTTTGATCTTCATGCCTGCATTTCGTATCTGCATCACTGGAGCTCTAGAATGAGTTCCGGACCGCTTCATGGTGCCGGTCCCAACGGCGAGGCACCCCTGTTGGACTTGGCCCCCTCCCCCTGTGTGTGGTTGGGCCTTGCAGTAATACTACACTCTGCTCTCCAGGTCTACTGATACTTAGCTCACGGGCCGATCGGCGTCTTCGGGCTCATCAATGCATAGGTGACTACGACGAGCGGACCGATAGGTAAGTCCGCCCAAGGGGTGGACTGGACTGGTGTCTGTTCTACCCTACCTGGGTAGGTATCCTCTACACCGACTTTACACGAGGTCACCGACAGCAAGTGATATCAGTCTTGATGATCTACCAGAAACATCAGAGGGCTTTTATTTTACTCTGATCTATTCACGCAAAGCTTCAACCATTGTGTCATCCCAGTGGCACTTGGAATGCCCGACAAACATCATGGCCGGCACTCTGTTCATGGCAGCCATAGCAGTTACGTTACTGCTTCTCTGTTACTTTGCCATACCAACGCACTCAGAAGGCGAGCCGAGGCCGATCCCACATCGTATTCCCATTCTCGGCCATGCCTTGAGCTTCTCTCGGGACCGTCGGACTTTGGTAGCACGATGCATGTAAGAGGTGGCACCCCCGGCCGGCTGTGCAACCTCCAAGCTTACAATCCTCCTCAACAAGCGCCCGGAACAACGGCGAGCCCTTCTCGTTGCTGATCGCCGGGACGAAACACTATGTCTTCAACAAGCCGGCGGAGTTTACCGAGGTCTTTAGAAACTCCAGGTCTCTTGACAGCGTGGGGTTTCTGCGGCTCGTCATGAGGAACTTGTTCGGCATCAACGCCGCCGACGCCGAGGCGTTCGTGGCCGGCAGCGTCAAGCCCGTCCTGCACGACGTTAACTCGGTGTACCTGCTCCGCACCGAGAACAACGCCGTCACCGCGGCGGCCTACTACGACGAGGTCCGGCAGGCCGTGGGGCGTTTCGACAGGACACTCGCGCAGAGCGACGCCAAACGGGTCACCAGAGACGTCTTGCGCATCATTGCAGAGTTCCAGAGCGAACCGACCACCAACGCGTACTTCGGAAAGCTGGTCCTGGATGTCGATCCTCAGATCCTGGACGCTCTCAACCTGGTCAACAAGCACGGCTTCTGGTCCCTGCTGTTTGGCATCCCACGGTTCGTGTCCCCAAAACCATACAGAGCCCGCGACCGTATCGTCCAAACCTTTAGGACACTCGTCGATGCCGTGGATGCGAGAGACGGAGTCGCTTCGCCACACATTGAGAGTCGCATTCGGCAGCTTCTGTCCCACGGCCTGTCTAGAGACACGGTTGACAAAGACGTCTTGAGCGTCTTTTCTGGGTACGTTGATCAGCACCGAGACCCTCTCCTCTCCAGACGATTTGGCTTAATACCAAAACCTGCAGTGTCCACTCGAATTCGATGCCCACGGCATACTGTACGCTGGTCGAGCTCATGGAGCATCCAGAACTCGTTCCAGTCTTTCGATCGGAACTCGAGGAAGCCGGCTATGTGACAACATCGCCGGCGGACCACGTTGGGATATTTCCCGACAGGGTTCCCCGGATGCGGTCCTTCCTTCACGAAGTCCTGCGCGTCCACAACAACGGCACCGCATTCCGCGAGGTCCTGGAGGACACCACGATCGTGGCGGCAGGCCGGACGTGGCAGCTGAAGAAGGGCGCCGTGGTCGACCTGCCCAATTCTCTGCTGTGTGCGGCCGCGGACATCCATCCCGAACCCTACAGGTTCGTCGCAGAGAGGTTCCTGGACAGGCGCCTCAAGGGGCAGGGCGAGAACTTCACCAAGACCGTGAAGCCGTTTGGGGGCGGCGTCAGCTTTTGCCCGGGCAGGGTGTTCGCCGAGAAGCAGATCCTCGCCTTCTTGGCTGCTTTGATAGGGCAGTACGACCTCCGAGTGGTGACTCCGGCGTTCAAGACTCCGCGGAACTCGGACGTCGACGAAGTGCTGTGGTCTCCGCCCATCGAGATTGAGATGACGAAGAGAGCATGACGCGACCCTGACCGGTCATCCGCGAGGGGGAAGAGAAGGTAGATGAACAACGAGCAAGTGTCTTCTCTCTGCATCGAGGCCAAGTTTGAGTCAACCTTGCCCGGTCCTTTGCCTCCGTGTAGATCTTGTCGCATAGCGGTACTCACATGCACTTGCACATGTTGCTTGAACGACCACAACCAATGTTTTACGTGCTGTCAGCGTTTCGAATGACGACTCGCCCGTTCCCGGCTCCCGAAAGACGGACGTCAAGGACCGCAGATGGTCACGGACAAGTGTTCACTCGGATGCCAACTCCTGCTCAGCACCTAATTATTTGGCCCGGAAAAGCTTGCGTCTTCGGGTGCAACGCCTGAATAAGGCGGAGCTTTCGGATGCTGAACTGGCTCTTGGCGTTGCGCTTCCATTGCTAGCTATCACGACGCGGGTGTTCCATTTCATTGCAAAAGAACGAATCTACAGCCACCGTTTCCGGGAGGCTCAATCTACTCAACCTTGGCCAGATCCGCACCCAACTGGAAAACAAGCCCTCCAGCGGCCATTGTACCCATTGCCACTGCCTGGGCAACGGCCTTGAGCTGCGTCGCGCAGTCTCCCACAGCGAAGACGCCCGGGACCGTCGTCTCGCCGAACGGGGGCGTCGTCGCAATGTCGCCCGTAGGGGTGAGCTCCAGGCCCAGCTGCTCTGCAAATGGCCCCTTTGCCTGGCTGAGGGGCTGGTGCGCGATGAACCCTTCCTCAACGGAGTCTCCGTCCTCGAAGTGGATCACGACTTGGGACTTGTGGCCGGTTCCTCGCTCTAATTTCGCAATCTTGCGATCTACGACGTGGATCCGGCCGCTAATGGCGTCTCTGTCCTGCTTCAAGAGTTCTCCGAGCTTGCCGGCCAGGTCGGCGTTCCCGTCTGTGTATAGGATGACCTTGTCGGTGAGGCGTCGGGCCTGGCGGGATAGATGAAGGGCGATGGGCGGGATTCCCGAGTGCGGCCCAACGCACAGGACTCCGGACGACGGCGACAGGCCGCGGGCTTCGTACCCATCGCAGAAGAGGCATCCGTATCTGTGCCGAGATGCCCGAATCAGTCTTGGACCGTTACGCCTGGGACGTGACTCGCACTTACATGCCGTATGCCCAACAGTCCGCAAAGCCCGGGATGTCGGGGAGCTTGTCTTCGGATCCGTGGGCCAAGACGAGCTTCCGGGCCGTCCACGAGCGACCCTCTGCGTCAGTCGCTTGGAAGTACCCGTCTTCTGTCTTCCTGACAGTCTTTATATCCGCGTTCTCAAACTGGATTGTATCGTAACGGGCCAGGAGGTCTGCCTTGGCCTTGGCACGAAACGCACTCGGCGGCTGGTGATCCCACGTGGGAAAGTTGTGCATGTGCGACGCTCGCGCGTTGCGGAAAGTCTCGTTAGTAAACACGACCGCGGTCCATAGTTGTCGCGCGAGGCCGGTGGCCGTGGCGAGACCGGAGGCGCCGCCACCCACGATGATAACATCGAGAAGAGAAGAGTTGGACATGATTCTTGATATGAGACTGAGCCGATGTATCGATGGCGATATCATGTAAGAAAGAAAAAGAGGCTGCTTCGTAGGATGGATGGGACGATTGATGCCTACTCTAGTAACGTAAACTTGGAGAATGTGACAAGAAGGGCACACCTGGCGGGTTATATCGCCGACGAGGGGAACGGAAGCGCCCGAGTCGACGCGGGCGCCGAGAGGGAGTTATGCGCACATTGATGAAGCAAACCCTGGCTCATGCAGTGCAACGTGATTTCTGAATTGGCAAACGCAAGGCCTGAAGGACGCGGACAAACTGACCAACTTGCCTGGTACATCAGTTCGGCGTCCGTTGGTCGGAGGCCGACAACAAGACTCCGGACAAGACGCCGGTTGGTTGTGTTTGCTACATGTACGCAACAACGCGAGTATCCAGCATGAGCTCTCCTTCTCTCTTTCGACTCTTCTGCGTGTTCTGTCTCCGTCTCACATTCCACTTGGTGTTGTGACTCGGACCAGGCCGAGTTTTACAGACAAACGATCGAGTTCAACTTGCCCCCCCATCGCGCCACCTCGTCCCGTGGACCAAAACTCTCGACTCCAATCCAGATGAGCGGCTCTCTCTCCAATATGAGCACCACGACAGCCGAGACGCCAGCCGAGAAAGCATCACAGCACGATGGCGGCGTCCCCGATCTCCCCGTCCAGCCACCCAAGCAAGACGGCGGTACTCTTGAACGCCGCCTCTCGACCGACTCGACGCGCGAATACCCCCGAGGCCTGAGGCTCTGGGTCATCATCGCCTCGCTCTGCCTCACCGTCTTTCTCGTCGCGTTGGACCAGACAATCATCGCACCCGCCTTGGGTGCCATCACCACCGAGTTCGGATCCGTCCGCGACATCGGATGGTATGGCGCCGCCTACCTGCTCACCGCGACAGCGCTACAGCCCATCTACGGATCCATCTATCGCCTCTTCGACATCAAGCTCACCTACTTAGGCGCCATTGTCCTGTTCGAGATTGGCAGCCTGATATGCGCCGTGGCGCCGTCGTCGACCGTCTTCATCATAGGCCGCGCCATTGCCGGTATGGGCTCGGCTGGCCTCTTCTCCGGCGGCGTCGTCATCGTGGCACATACGTTGCCGCTACGCCAGAGGCCACTGGGCCTCGGTCTCATCGGTGGCATGTGGGGGATCGCCTCCGTCGCGGGACCACTGATGGGCGGCGCCTTCACCAACAACATAACATGGCGCTGGTGCTTCTACGTCAAGTACGTTTGTCCGCCGCCCGAAGCACCGTCAAGACCAGACACGGCTGACACGTCTCCACTGTAGCTTGCCCATCGGCGGCGTGGCCCTGGCCTTCATCTTCCTCCTCCTCAAGATCAACCGCAAAGACAACCCCAGAGCTCTGAGCTTCCTCGGGCGAGTCTTGGAGCTTGACCTCATCGGCGCGACCATGCTCGTATCGGCCGTCGTCTGCCTTCTCCTGGCACTCCAGTGGGGCAACACCCAGTTCCCGTGGAACAGTTCCCAGATCATCGGGCTGTTTGTGGGCTTCGTGCTCATGGCCACCATCTTCGTAGGGATACAGATCAGAAAAGGCGACGCCGGGATACTGCCGCCGCGCTTCTTCAAGTCCAAGGACGTCGTGTGCGCAATGATCTTCTCGACCCTGTTCGGGGCCGCGTTTTTCCCTCTCATCTACTACCTATGTGAGTCCAGGACCCCCCGTCGGAGATGATTCTTTCCTCGACATTGATCTGCGGCTTAACCGTGTCCTCTTTTCCAGCCCTCTACTTCCAGGCCGTAAAGGGCGATACAGCCGTCCAAGCTGGCATCAGACTGCTGCCCCTGCTCCTCTCGTGCGTGGTCACGTCCATCGTCGGCGGCGGGCTCACTACGGCGTTTAGCTACTACAATCCCGTTGTCCTCCCATCGATGGTCATGTTCACTGTCGGCTGTGGCCTCATCACCACCCTGAGCGTCGATTCACCCACGGGTGAATGGCTGGGGTTTCAAGTGCTAGCTGGACTGGGCTTAGTAAGTACCTATTACTCGAACCCCCCCATGAGCCGCAGGTCGAACGAGAGAGTACATGGACGAACGGCAGAAGCTAATGTGATATCCTACTGTAGGGCGCCGGATTCCAGGTCCCCATCCTCGTCGTGCAGGCAACGCTCCCTCTCGAGGATGTGCCGGTAGCGAGCGCGTGTGTCCAGCTCTTCCAGAGCCTCGGCGGTTCCATCTTCATCGCCGTTGCCCAGACGGTCTTCCAGAATGGCCTCATCAGCGGCATCAAGCGCGACGCCCCGCAACTGGACAGCCAGCTGTTCATCAACAGCGGTGCCAGCCAGATCCGCAGGATCCTTGCCCAACTCGGCCAGGAACAGGCACTCGACGCCGTGCTGGGCGCGTACCTGACCGGCCTTCGCTACTCGTACTTTATATCCGTGGGTTGTGCCGCCGGCACCTTTGTCGCGGCGGCGTGCTTGAGTTGGACAAGCATCAAGGGCAAGGCGGCCGCGCCCGCGGCCGCAGAGGAAGCCCCTGGGCCGACCGAGGTGGCCGTGACGACGACCAGCAAACAAACGGAGAGCTCGGGATAAAGCGCCAGCTGGGACTTTCCGTATTTCTTGGCGTTGGCATCTGCCATGGCCGCTGAATTGATTTCGTCACCGACTGCCTTGGTCGTTGCGATGAGATATAATATGTGGGCATGTTGCTGGGGGGGGGCCATCGAGTTTCATCATTGGTCTTCATTGTGCCAGATACAGTCTGTAGCTACTTGTTAAAAAGCAATATGTATAAGGGTTGAACCAGTCAATGGTATTTAGATAGCAGTAGGAAAAAAGGGGTATCGTCGTTGCTTCCACGCCGCCGCACTCACATCTCAACTGTCTCTTCTCTCTTTCGGGATTCGAATATTAATAGTTACAAGTCCGATACAGCCGGATCATCAGTCAACCACCCACAGACCGACCGTCCGTTCGATGCGGTCGTCTTCCTCAAGAAAGAGCGGCGACGGTCGACTCAAGATACGCGCCTTGGCCTCGGCAATCTCGGCGTTCTGAACAGTGATCCGATCCTCGAGCACGGCAATAGCGGTCTTCAGCTGTGCGAGCTTCTCGCTGAGAGCAGAGCTCGCCGAGCCGAGTATCCCTACCCGCGTTGGCTCTGTTCTTGGCTACCTAGAGCTCCGTCAGTGTGGCTGGCGCGAGATAGATAAATACCTATCCAACGGTGCAGCATGGTGCGGTCGTCATACTTCAGTCGCATCCAGGCAGTCGTAGAGTTGTTACGGCCAGTGAGCAGTACTGAGGCAACCATATTTGCAACTGCCAAGGTCCCTGTCCGCCCTCGAATCTCTGCGAGAAGTACGTAGGTACTTCGGTTACCAAGGTCTACAGCGAACAAATATGAAATGTTGCTGACGGCATAGGAAAGAAGGAATGATGCTTGGCTGCGTGTTGGCAAAGTTCCGAATGGATATAGGTACCGTGCGCGCCTCAGCTCCGAAAGAGATGCGTAGAAGAAGTGTTGTCTCGCGGTTGATCGCCAAGAGAAGTGTCACGATAGCTTCACGCATTTCCACCTTCTGTAACAGCACTGCCAGGTGCTGTATCACGTCGTATTTCACATTCGTTCACCTGTATATAGGGCCTCACTCTCTGCACCTTCACTTGGGTAGAATTAAGCCTTTTAGACCTCAATTCCCATATGCCCTGCTGTGTGCTCTAACTCGTGACAGGAAGGCTGGTCGTAGCCACTCATCCTGGCTGCTTTCCAGTGACGGAGTTGTCACACAGTACATGCATCTTCAAATCCGCGTTGAAAGTGAGTTTAATCATTCGCCAGAAGACATGCTACTCGTCTGACATAACGTCTGCAGGAATAGGACCAGGCCCGTCTTGCCGTGTGCCCATGCGGGCTGCAACGACCACCGCCAGGTTAGGCCGCTTGAGAAATACGTCCCAAAACTCTGGATCATTCTGTACAATCTCGGCCTGTTCGTAAGGCACTGTCTCCATTCGGACAAAGCCGAAGCTCTCCCAAATGTCCGAGGACCCAGAGTATATGGCCTCCATGCATGCGCCGTCGAACTCGATGGGCGGCGTTGAGTGAAGCACGCAGCGATATCTAACACCCCCGGGGATGCGTTCGATCCACTTGCACGAGCCGCCATATCTGCCGCCCTCGAGAGCCGGGCTCCAGGGGTCGTTGTCACGCACACCGACGAAGCGACCGCCGGGCTTGAGGTAAGCTACAATGTTGCGGAAAATGGCGTGTACTGCATCCAGTGAGTCGGCGAAGCTGAAGATCCAGTTGCCCATCACCATGTCATAACCTTGCTCCGCTAGACCAAGGTGCGAGAGAGGTTGCGATGCATCGCCGTGGAAGAACCGGATGGCATCCTGGCGACCCAGTGCTTTCTCGTGGTCTGCCCCGATGCGTAACATGCCGGGGGAGATATCGACAACGTCTACTCGGGCGGCTCCGAGCTCAAGTGCTTCGCGGGCGTGGATGCCGGAGCCTCCACCCAGATCGAGAATGGTAAGGCCGGTGCAGTCACCAAGCGCTATCTTGACGAGCTGAGATTCCAAACGACCCGAAGGCAGAGTCGAGTAGTGGCCGTATGTTGCAGCTGCGGCGTCATACTCCTCCTGGACCTGGCAAGCGATGGTCATGTTGACAAAGTACCGGACAGTCGATTCGAAGGACAAGGTGGGTAAGACAGGTAGAATCCGGATCAACTATCCAGGCCAAGGACTTGTAGTCAGACGTCTTATGTTTGGTCAAGGTGAAAATTTGCTCAAACCCCCTCCACGCCTTTCCCGATCGTCTTGAGATCTACACACCTTCAGCGCGCCCCCATCCTACTTAAGACCAGGGGCTTCCGCTCAAGGACGTCTGTAGGAGGAGGCGACTACAATCTGATCGGGTACCTTCCAAGTATCCAGGCAGACTAGACTACTAAACTTACTTTCAACTCGGGTCCCGAGCGAGCAATATTGCGCTATTAAAGGCCTCTGTTCTTCCTAAGCGTGGGGTTGCATTGCAGGCTCATACTGACTCTCTCACTGCAGGATGGCTGACACCGGCCACGTTCTTCCGATGGCGAGCTTGAAGCTCCCAGGTCGGCTAGGTAGCAAAGACATGTCGCTCGCCACCGACCCCCGCACACACCCGGCCCAGTTGCGCGTCCTGGAAGCATTGAAACTGCACGAGATTTCCTACCTGGCAACCGACTTGGGGCTCGACGCCCCCTTGGACGATATCGAGGCGTTTGTGCGCAGCAACGAAAGATCACTAGAGGGCCTCTACCGGCAACTCGATTACCATGTGCCTGGTGAACGGGCCGAGACAGTCCCAATATCCAAGTCGGAGCAGATCATAGACGGGCCGGACGGCAACGTGATACGCCTCTTCATCACGCGGCCGGCCGAGTCGGCGGCCAGGGCCGATGCGCCGGCGCTGATCTACTTCCACAGCGGTGGCATGATCATGATCGAGACCCTGAGCCCCGTCCACACCACCTGGACGGATTCTCTAGCGCGTACGGGGTTCGTTGTCATCGCGGTTGACTTCCGCAATGTCCTGGGCAGGGACGGTCTGCACCCGTTCCCGGCCGGGCTGAACGACTGCGCCGCTGCTGTCCGCTGGACCGACTCGCACCGCTCGCAGCTTGGCATCGATCGAATCGTGCTGCAAGGCGACAGTGGCGGGGGCAACCTTGCGCTGGCCACGGCGCTCAAGGCGAAGCGGGAGGGCTGGCTACACGCCATCGACGGCGTGTGCGCTGCCATGCCATACATCAGCAACGCCTATCACCTTCCCGAGGAGTGGAAGCTGCGCGAGCTGCCGAGCCTGGTCGAGTGCGACGGCTACCTGATCAGCTCCGGCACAAGCTCGCTGAACGCCAAGATGTACGACCCTTCCGGTGCGTCTGCACGAGACCCGTTGGCGTGGCCATA
The DNA here is from genome assembly GCA_030867225.1 of Colletotrichum caudatum. NCBI lineage: Eukaryota > Fungi > Ascomycota > Sordariomycetes > Glomerellales > Glomerellaceae > Colletotrichum > Colletotrichum caudatum. The sequence continues at coordinate 16,057 of MU846474.1, forward strand.
TTGGGCGGCGGAAGAGGATCTGGAGGGTTTGCCGCCGCATCTTATCTCGGTCAACGAGCTAGATCCGCTCAGAGACGAGGGCGTGGCATATTACAACAAGCTGCTGAGGGCTGGAGTGCGAGCCATTGGCAGAGTGAATCTAGGCGTGGTTCACGAGGCGGAAATGTTTTTGCGAAACACGTTGCCCGACCTGTACTTGGATAGTCTTTGGACCATCAGGAGCTTTGCGGACCGACTATGTGTCCAGTGATGGACGGCCAACAAGTGTTTCGATGGGATCTGACGTCTATCTCGTCCGAAGTCGCTCGCTAGTTCGAAATAGCCAGAAAGCAGCCGGCACCGTTGCCAAGGCGAATAACCCAAGCAAAGAGTTTCCCCAGCCGAGGCCCAGCTTCTCATAAAGATCCGGCGCCGCCAGAGGAACCGTGAGCCCGAAAACACATCGAATGGCTGTGTTGGCAGCCAGGGCGCTGGCTGCGTACAGTGTGTACACCTCGACGATGTACGTCTGAACGCCGAGAAAGAACAGGCTGATAGCAAAGCCGCATAGGGCTGTCCCGATGATGGGAACTATCCAATGGACTCGGAACTCAAGTGCCCACCCGTACCAAACTAAGCCGATAGCCAGCAAGCCGCCGGCCACCATCAGGAGCGGCAGGTTTCTCTCGGGCTGCGCTGTATCGCACTCATCTCCCGCTTGATTGCCGGTGAGATATCGCCTCATGAACAAGTCGACCATGTACTGGCCGAGTAGACACCCGCTACCTAGGCCCAAGTAGCTAAGACCCACCTCTCCGGCCGTAAAGCCGTAAGTTTCCGTGAAGACGTCCGTAAAAGTAGTAAACATGATGTACATATAACTGTAACCCACAGCGAGGAATAGAGACACGACGACAAGGCTCGGAGAACAGACCAAAAGACGAAATGGCCTGGCCATGGAGGCTTTTAGTAGCTTTCTCGGGTCCGTCCTCTTTTCACGGGATGGCAGGTAAAAGGGTCTATCTGTGTCGAGCCGCTGCAGGCGTCTTGCCTTTACATCTCGCAGCCGGGGGGCATAGGTCTCCTCTAGGAGGAATACGGTTGCCACGGTGGCTAGGAGTCCCTGGTCAACATGGCAGTGAGCTTCTATGGAAAACCTGTTGAGCAGCTTCGAGGAAGGAGGGGGAAGGTCTGGGCAGCCGACACGTACCGTGATACCCAAAAGTCCAAACGTCCACCTCCAGCTGGTGTTCATTGAAATATAACCTCCAATGATTGGCCCGACGATGGGGGCCTGTAAGTCGCACCCATCAATATCAACTCCCACGCGCGGGCAATGTGGCGACCAAGAGAGCATAAACGTGGGCGAGGGGGGGGGGGGGGGGGGCGAAACGCACCATCACAGGACCAATAGTCCATACATTCATCGCGCGTTGACGCAGATGGGTTGGCATCACATCCGCAACATAACCCCCACCCAGTGACACTGTGGCAGCACCGGATGCGAAGCGAAAGATTAGTAACATGGGCAGGCCAACGCTGGTGGCGCAGAGGACCGATGAGACCAAGAAGAGCAAGTTTGTACCATGCATGACGGGCATGCGGCCGTAAAACTCGCTCAACGGAGATAGAAGCAGCGGCCCGACCGCGAGGCCAATAACGTAGATGTTCTGAGACAGCGTCACGCTCGCCGGATTCGAAGTGTCTAGGTCGAGCAAGGCTTCCGAGGCCGCGGGCGCGAAGATGGTTGCAGACATGGCCCTGGGTACGTAGTAAGGTCGCATTAATATATGGCAGACTCGGCAAGCGCCTTGTATTCTGGGCAGTTAAACTCACTGGTTGAATGTGATGGCAGATACGAGCAAGATGGTTGTCCATTTCTTTCTGCTTGGCCAATTCTGCGGGTCTTCGGCGCCTTCCAAGGTCACCTCACCCGCGTCATCCGTCACGGTGCTATCCGGGGATGCCAATACTGCCGTGCCTGGTCTTGTGGTGCCGGGGAGCTCGTTCGCTTCCAGCTCTGTGCTGGTGGGCTGATCGCGGTGTTCTTGCTTCATTTCTGTGGCTGATAGGAATGTGATGTTTCGACTGTTTGGGGTCACTGCCTTCTACGAAAGGATGGGTACTTATGCAACTGCGGGCTGCATGAAGAACGCTGTAATGATATCGTTTCATTTGGAAGAGCGAGAGAAACGACGTGAGAAATGGTGGCATCAGGGTAGGCGGCTTGCTTGATCGGGCCGCGCGAGCAAGTTATCATTGGCTTTTCGATCCCGGCCGGGGTTGTAATGAGCACATTTCCGCCCCTTCTTTTGCGATTAATGATTTTTCCCACCCGAAGCCGACATGGAGGGTTTCGATCACTTTTTGTTTCTCATCTATTAGGTTCAGTGAGCCGGTCTGCGTACGTCCAACGTGCAGGAGCGGTGATGTTCGGCGTGTCGGCAATTCATCTAGCACGAGCTGAGTTAGACCATTCCCAGCTTTAGGATTTCGGGTGTAACATAGGATGCTTTCTTCCGGTCAAGGGCAAAACATTGCATTTTGAATGAAATGAATCTGTGAATCAAGGAACAGACGATGGATCGATGTGGACTATGCACTCGTCCCACATGTATTAGATATGCATTGAGCCGGTTGGTGCCGCAACTGACTGCCATCCCTTCCGAACTATCCGCTAATCGTATTGTACCCTACGACTACATAGTATTTGGCACATCATTTAGTATCCCCGTAGAACACAAATGCCCTGACCTCGATGCTCTCCCGTGGCTCCCCTGAGCTTGCGTCCCCCAGGTCAAACGAACAGTGAGGCACCGCCACCGCCTGGCCTCTCTCGGAATCGTAGCCCGCGAAAATGGCCACCTCGTCCGGTCCCTGGTCTGGTATATAGTACCATTCGTGCTTGGGATTGTAGAGCACCTGGTAGACCTCATTGGCCACCGTCGGGAAGACCTCGTCAACCGCCAGGAGGTCCATGCTGGGGTCCATCGTCTTGGCATCGCAGTATGCCATTGGGTAGTCCCGCAGCGGCCCGCTGAGAGGTTTCCACACACTATTGAATGTGGACTCTCCGATTAGACGATTGCCGAGGATTGTCAAAAGGCTTCTCAATAACGGCGGAGTAAACTCACTTGACGATCTGGTAGTGCCGCGATGCATAGACTGCGGCCTTGTCTTTGAAATATTTGGAAACTCGCCCCGAGATTTCGTCGGTCGTGTAGTCTTGATCGCGACGACGCACAAGAAGAGTAAGGCACACGCAGGAAAACGGCACGTGAGATGGGCTCGCAGTACATACCGATATGAGCCGATAGCGCCGGCTGAGGCGCGTTGTCCTTGGACTTTGGCTGATACGGAAACGCGGGTTCGCGGCGCCTTACCATGTAGTCGAAAATGCAGACCTCCTCTGCTCCCAACGTCTCCTTCAGACAGTCATGAACAATGGGGAGATAGTAGTTCTCTATCTTGGCCTCATCTTCAAATTCCTTTCTGGGAAGGCTGCCAGGTCCTGGCAGTTTGGCAATCCGGATGCCACTTTCTTCCCAGGCGAGACCCGCGGTCCGCAAGTTTCTGATCTTGATGTCGGGCACGAAGTCGATTTTGAAGTTGCTTTTGGGGAGACCCGGTGGCGCCGTGTAGTTCAGTATGTAGGCTTTCTCCGTTCGGAGAGCCTCGCTGTCCGCGTTGGCGTATCGGAGTGTAGAGATCACTTCTGCCGACATTGTATAGGGGTCGTCAAAGACGAATGGAATTACGAAGAAGGAGATGGGCAGGAAGCCGATATCTTTGCCTATTCTGAAGTTGATTTCCAGGGTGAAACGGATGGATTAATGGTCTTCTTGAAGGCAACCAAGATATTTGCACGTTGCGCTCCTGTACGGACGAGATCGACGTGGCGTTTTGCGCGGCCTGGAATCTAAACATCACAAGGAACCTAGTAGTAATAGAGTGCATTTGAGCCAGTTTGCGAAGATTTCGAACCTCCTGCCATCTGCAATGCTACCCCTTCTCACTGCAACTTGAGGGTAAGAAAAGGGGTTGAGGGCGGGGTATTGGTTGATATATTATATTCCAAGCGAAGGATTTCTCAGCGGCCGCACCTAGTCCAACTCGGACGAATCCATGAGCATGTATGCATGTTGAAAGCATGTTGGGTAGGATGATATGGTTTTAGGACAGTCTCTTGGTGTTGACTTCCTCCAAAGACGACCGTGTACACGTCACCGACCATGCCTGTTTGGATTCATGTTTTCTATCAATCGAGTGAGCAGTGGCGGATCAGACTGGTCACAATTCCTTCGCAGAACCCCATAATGTGTGATCGGCGGGACTACTTGCCTTGACCATCTACTTTCAACGGGCGTCTGGATCACCCATCTCCGGTGAGCTCCAGGCTCGATAGCTGAAGCAGCCAAAGCTGAGTCTGGGCGTGACAATGACCGAGAGCTCACTGCACTCATTTGCGCCATTCAAACTGGAGATGACGTGCATGAATCGGACGGCTCGAAGGGAATGGCCAGAGCGACAACTATATAACTAACAGCGAGTTCCCGTCGATTCTCGGTTTATTCAACAGACAATTCACTACTTCATTGCCCAGCTTCTTCTTCACTTACATCATCTGACACTCTTGATTCTCACCATGTCTACCATTACCAAGACCCAGCCCTGGAAGGCGTTTCCCCGCGAGCTCTCTGCCAACGCGGTCGAGTTGACTCCAGAGGAGCTCAACATCCAGCGCTCCTACGGCACCCACGCGTCCAACACCAAGGGGCGCATTTTTACCATTGATGAAAAGGCTCAGCCCTGGAAGGCCAACTGGCCCGCTGC
>MU846475.1:10831-21653 GCA_030867225.1 Colletotrichum caudatum
GGGGGGGGTTTGGTGTATGGGGTTTCAACGTGTTCACGGATATGTCGTTGATAGCGGCGCCTGGGGACGGGTATATACGAATTTAATCACGACCCTTGTACGATTCACTGGAGCATAGTAGAATAGATTTTTTGAAGATGGGCGGTTGAAAAGGTGAGGCCGATGGGGAACATGAGGCACTTCGTCATCGTTCTTCTAACGGCTTCTCATGGTATCAGTGCTACGTCCGCCGGCGGGGCGTCGTGATGGGCGGTGCGCGTCAAGATTCATCAAGCTTGCTACACGGTCAGACTTTCTGTGCGAGACAGGCGGCCTGTTGATGGCGGCGGCGGCAGCAGCAGCAGTAGCAATAGCATGACGAGCAGCGGGGCGGTATTGTGCGATACGGAGCACGCGGCACTCGGATACTGGTACCTGTGTGATGAGAGCTGCGGATCTCGCCCAATACAGTGGGTGCTGTACCTCGTCCCGGAGGGACGGCCTCCGTGGCCAGACTGTCCCGCTTTCTCTCTCTCTCTCCGTCTTCAGGCACCCGACGCCTCTGCCGGCAAGCGAGGGGCCACCATCCATCCGCGCCGTCAACCCGGGGCGCTTTTCGTCCGAACTTGGTCTTTTGGAGTACGGCCCTCCGGGCTTGGTGTTGTTGTTGTTTTGTTTTGTTTTCCCCTTCACGACCTCTTTTCCTTTTTCATTTTTTTTTCACGATTTTAACAGCCAAAGATACAGACTTTCGGAAACGGAGCAGCCGCGAGAGTGACATTCATTCCCTCCCTCATGGATGGAGCGAGCTTACAGTTACTTCCCCTCCCAATTTCATAGTTATTTTATAATATATACATACCTACCTAGACGTAAAGGTTATGAAATACTAGTAGCTTTAAGTTGATAGTTTTATATAAGCTACTGTTATTCTTTAAGTTTAGGTTATCAAAGTGTAGTTTTATAAGGTCTATTAGCTACTTTACTTACGTAGACCGGAAATCCAGCAACTTTCGAAGCTAAGCACCATATATGACCAAGAGTACGAAGCCGTATATCTAAATTAGTTACACCATTTTGAGAGCTCAAGGGGCAGGTGGTCGTCGCCCATCCTGTGATGTCTTTCCCCCTGTGGCCGTTATCAGAATCGACTGCAAGCACGTCTTGTCTTTTGACGCTGTCTCTGCGCTATTAGAATGCATGTGGCTTCAACCCTGTAAGCAATAGGAAAAGCGTATTTACTTGGGCCGATATACGATGCACGTAACGGGGCGCTGCGGGGCTCGCCACGTTTTTTGCCACGATTTAGCTGTGCAGCCAGCCGCGACAGGGGGGAGGGGTGCTTACTCGGCACACGCGCAATGCCTTTAGGATCAAACTTATCAAGGGACAAAGCAGTTTGTTCTCGCAGTTGGGGCTGATGGCAACAGGCAAGCTTCGGATCGAGACGTCCGGTTCTTATGCGCTGTATACGGCCTTTTCAGACTGCTTGGTACCACCCATTCCAAAGCTACCCGTCTGCGTATTCGGACGCCGGCCACAAAACGGGAGCTCTTCTCTAGGCCTTGATGCCGTCTTGACCCAGGATCGTCGGCGAGGGGATCCCTGAGTCCGGGGCTCGTACCACAAGACAAGAGAAACGACTCGCCGGATGAAGTTCATTTCGGTCCAGCACCCGGGGTAAGTAGCCAACACCCAGCCTCTTGACTGCGGCCGTCAACATTTCCAGCCAGAATGAGGTTGGCTGTGGCGCAGCCAAGTTGGCATGAAAGGCCTGGGACCCATGATACCGGGTATACAAGGATCCAAGGGGAAGGGAAGGGAAAGAAGAAAAAAAGTATCGCGGAAAAAAACTTCTCACTGGCGTCACGCTGAGTTCTGCCATCGGTTATGCTTAACCGAGACTTTGACAATTCAATGCTGTTTGTTGTATTGTTCCGCCGTCCTTGGAAACCATCAATAACGATCAAGACCGAGGACGGCGGTATGAAAAGAGTGGCGATGTGTTGGTTTGCAACCGAACACCCTTTCTTCGTCCTACTTTTTTAAATCCAAGCGTGGACGGGCTGTTTGTTGTATGTACGAGTGAGGAAGAGAAAAAAAAAGTAAAAATAAGAAGGGCAAAATAAATGAACGAATGAGATGAATAGAGAGCCCTCGCCTCTCCTCCCATGAGACTATTCGTCTGTTGGTTGGTGGGGGGGGGGGGGGGGGGGGGGGGGGGGGGGGTGAGTGAGACAAAAGATTTGACCAGCCTGGGGGTCGAACCCAGAATCTCCTGATTACACGAATCTCCTAGACAGAATCGTAGTCAGACGCCTTGCCATTGGGCCAACCGGCCATTTCTGTTCAATTCATTGAACCGATGAGACGGGGGATCCCGTTGCTTGTGGACTGGACGAGCAGAATTTGCTCTTAGACCTTGAGTGCGTGGGGGGGTGGGAGGGCAGGTGGCTGGCGAGGAAATTTTCTTCTCTCTGCGGATGGTGGATGGAGAGAGGGTCGGCAAAGAGCCAATTCGGTGGGGTCGGATGGGGTAGATTGAAAAAGTGGATTGACTGACTGCATTGATGGTCATACACGCTCTGACAAGAGGTTTAGAATGTCCGTCTCGAGGTCTTCGTTGGCTTGTCCGTGTCCTGAACCCTCGGACAGTCGGCACTCCGGCAGGTTGGGGGGAGGAGGGTTCGAGTCCGTATAAGTCGTCGCCTCCAGGCGAGCGGTTACGAGGAGCCGAAGACGAATGCCCGGCCAGGTGAACACGGCACTGTCGTTTCATGTGGCCAAGTCGAACAACAAACCAGTTCAACTGACTTGATCAAAACCGGTCGCGGGAAAGTCGGGCCATTCTGGATCCCCTCCCATCCTTCAGATAGGGCTGCTTGCCGGTATCCGGAGAGATGGACCCGCTCTCCTCCAATCAAGTCCGGCTCCGATGTGACAGATGAACAAAGTTGAGATGAGAGCAACGTACCATGGTACTCGCGGTATATAATGTGCATGTCCGTGAGCGGGTGGTGTGGTGCAGGGACGTCAGTGAAACAGACATGTTTCTTCCATGGGCCAACCCCTATGGAACGGAAGACTCACGAAGCTGGGAGACCCTTACTGCTCCGCTGCTCACGCGGGTGCGGCGACTACGACACGACATCATCATAGCGCCAAGACATCTATCTGTATCACAACCACATTCGAAATCCGAAAAACCGCCAGGTAGGCAACTACCAATGTCATGTTGTATCCGGCTAAGGAACACACGAGGAGCATCGTCGCGGATGACATGTATAATATTGGTCGCTATGTATATACAATACATCGGCACTCCGGTACCGATTCCTTCACTCCTCCGGGGTGTCCCGACAACACGGCCTTAGCCTGTCAGAGGAATGCGGGCGTTACACTGCCCCCAGAGCAAAACAAAGAGAAGCTGTAGACGCCTGCCCAGCAGCCAGGCTGGTTTTGGTCGCCGCTGGTCGTGGTGATGCGAGCCTCTATTAAAGCAAATGGTCGTAAACATCGTAATCCGGGCAAACTAACCAGCACCCCGTGCCGGTTTATCTATCCATTAGCCCCCCTTCCCCATAACTACCGCCATTGACAAATCAGTTGGCGTTGCGTGCGGGTAACGCAGGTGCCACAGGGGCGGGGCGGGAGGCTAACTCCGCAGGCTTGATGGGAAGTTTGGCAGTGTCCGGGGCCGTAGGGGGGGCAGCGGCAGCCGGTGGAGCGATAGCAGGAACGGCAGCCGGGGGAGGAGCAGCAGCTGGAGGAGCGGCAGCTGGAGGAGCGGCAGCTGGAGGAACGGCAGCTGGAGGAGCGGCAGCTGGAGGAACGGCAGCTGGAGGAGCGGCAGCTGGAGGAGCGGCAACTGGAGGAGCGATTGCAGGAACGGCAGCCGGGGGAGGAGCAGCAGCAGCCGGAGGGGCGGCAGCCGGAGGAGCAGCGGCAGGCGGGTTGGCTCCCTTGTCCTTATCAGCGCCAGCAGGGGGGGCAGCGGCAGGAGGTGCGGCAGCCGGAGGAGCAGCGGCAGGCGGGTTGGCTCCCTTGCCCTTGCCAGCACCGGCAGCAGGAGCAGCAGGAGCAGCGCCGGCGGCGGCACCCTTGCCCTTGCCAGCGGCACCAGCGGCGGGAGTGGCGGGAGCGGCGGCCTTCTTCTTAGCAGCGCCGGCAGCAGGAGTAGCGGCCTTGCCCTTGGCCTTGGCACCAGCGGCGGGAGCAGCGGCCTTGCCCTTGGCCTTGGCGCCAGCGGCGGGAGCGGCGGCCTTGCCCTTGGCCTTTGCGCCAGCGGCGGCCTTACCCTTGGCGGCCTTACCTTGGGCTGCCTTGCCCTTGGCTGCCTTGCCCTTGGCTGCCTTGCCCTGAGCTTTGGCTGCTCTGCCCTTGGCGTTCTTCTTCAGGATCTGCCGGGCACGGAGGGGCACTGCGCCATCGCCTCTCTCGAGGTCCGCGAGCACGCCGGTAGTGGTCTCGACGCCAGCGAAGGAGGGAACCGAGATGTCACGAGCACCCCTGCGCTCATCACGATCTTCCAAGTGCTGGTCATGGTCGTTTTGGAAGCTATCAAGAGGTTAACGAACCGAATCAGTCAATGATAAACCAGGTGTGGACATACCTGACAGCCCTGCTGTCGATATCAGTCGGAAGACTGCTGACGCTGACAATGGTCGAAGTCAGGAGAAGGCCGAGTGTGAGGAACTTCATTTTGATGGACTGAAATGAACCGAAGTTGAGTGTTTTGTTGTATATGTCGAGTTGATTCGGAGTGAGCGTATCCAAGAGAATGTCTGTGTTAAATTGGATACCGTCAGGCCTGCTGTCGAACAGACCAAAGCCCGTTCCGTAGAAGAGGCAGCAGGCGCATCTTTATGTACTCGCCCCCTTCCTATTCCAAGCATAGATTTGAATAGGGCCGTGATTGGACCAAGGTCCAGCATGTTGAGGCAGCGTGGCCAACCGATTCTGAAACCAGTCCAGCAAGATGGATATCAGTGTGCTGGACGCAGAGCCTCCCACCCAAAACATCAAGTAGCTGTTGTCGATGTTGCCATGTTTGCCGCACTCAAGATAATAGGCGTGTTGAGGTCAAGCTACAGCATGGAGTCGGTTCGGATTCGGTCCATTGCCGTCCCAAGTCCGAAACTCTGTCCCTCGTCCGACGTCGTCAGTCCCTCACCCTCCTCGTATCATGCCGCGAGGCAAGGTCCTCTCACCACCATACGCTGTGCATCGATGTTCATGCCTGGTTTGGAACAGCACGGCCGCGGCCGCACCTGGCCAGTCGTAGTGTTATCCGGAATAAGCAGACGAGAATCTTGAGAAAGCACCATAGGATTAGCCTTGGGCACGGGTGATCGTCTTGGCTTGGCTCGTGCTCCCGCCACCCCTCGTCGCGTTTTCATGTTTGAGGGCAATAAGCTTTTCGACTTGCCTGCAGGCTGGGTCGGTGCTGCAAGACATGGTCACTGGTGAAGGAGGCGAAGGAGGTCAAACCACCACACACCAGATCGCTTCGTTCAGTCGTGTTCGTGGCACTCTTGGCAGTCTTGAATATCCTCCGAGCATTGCTCGTTGCATGGTTGTCCGCGACCCGAACAGAGAAATGACGAGATTCGATAGGTGGGACAAGCTGATACCCCTTGGAATGGCATACACTTCATGAAATGTTTGTATGCGCGGCTGACAAATGCCAAGGGCAGAGTGATGGATGTGGAAGGCACACACTGGCAGCCTTGGCAGCTTGCATCGATGCAGTCAAACAAACCAGCCCCAGGTACTATTCTCGACACCGAGAGTGGCTCGGCTTTCACTTTGTGTTGCAAAGAAGAGTCGACATATGCAGAGCGGCTGGTTTATGCCGTCGTCGGCCGCCGTATTCAGCCAATCATTCGATGATGCGGTGCTTGAGAGGCGAGCATCTATCGAGCCGGGATAGTGAACACAGCCACAAGGCCTGCCGAGAACCGAACGAACGACCGATGCTTCTGGCAAGCCGAGCCTTATTCGGGGTGCCTTCCTTGTACGATTGGCAGCCTCCATTCCCCGCAGGAAGCGAAGGGGTTCTTCTGCACGTCTGACGTTCGGACCCCCCCAACTCGTATTGCAAACGAGGTGGTGTGTAGGAGAGGAACAGCAAGTAACGGCGTTGCACTCAGCTGCAAGGTCTCCATTTTCAAGGGTTCTAGAATGCACTGCAACACACCTCGGATATGGGCTGTGTTGCCTCGAGCATCGCATGATGTCAAGGTCGAGAGATGCAGAAGAGACACCGGCAACGTCAGAGCCGCCCAGGGTTCAGCCCTGCAAATGAGAAAACGATGTCATCCCTAGATCGCGCGAATATCATGTTCCAAGGACTGGGCGCCGCGTATCGGTTGCAAGTTGGTTACGGCTCTTGGCATCCCCGGGTTCCTGGGCCCAATCAAAGATCGGTTGGTATATGGGAGACCGGCTGCAAAGCCGAGACACAGGCCACGGGGCGGTCCATCAGATCGTTTACCAAGGTTTTGCCGGGGTTGCGAGAGGCAACGTGGAAGGCTTCGCGTCACAGTGGTGTGTCCCCACAAGATCATCTCCAAGACGTCTCGGAGACAAGCGGTTCTCCGTCTGGACTGGACTGGACGTCCCTTCTGGAAGGACCGTTTCATCTCGTAACTGAGACCACTTGGTGAGACAATGCCCACCAGATGTTTCTCGGTCGACAGGTTGGTGCAGACTGACGTATCTGGGAGCAGTGGCTTTGGTCCACCGTGATTGCTAAACCATTCTCCTCTTCTCCTCTTCTCCTCTTGCCGCAGAAAGCTTCCGGAGAGGAAACCGGAGTCAACAGGTCGATTCCCAAAGCCAGAGAGGATGCATATAGCCTAGGACGAGTGATGGTGTCATCATGTTGAGTATCGCACCATGCCTTGTCTTGACTTTGACGCGCATGAGTCCCGAATCATGCAGAGAAGACGACTAATGGTGGGAACAGTAGCAACGGACTGGTTCGAGCGCGGCCAGTGCCGGCAGGATGCATATTGGAAGAGAGAAGAAACGCGGGATCCGGAGACCCTTCGCTGATGTTGAAGTCATGGATGGCTGTGACAGGGGTTTGCTTGACACCTGCAAGACCTGAAGTTGAGTTAGCACGAGGATCAGATGGTTATCATGACAAAAGCCAAAGGAGAGAAACCTCGGGGAGTGCAAATGAATTTCAAGCAAGCCAGCATTGTTAGTGGGAACTCTGTCAGACGCAAAGGGCGACGAACGGCTGATGCCGACGGTTGGGATAGAGTTTGTGAGGCTAACCTTCGCTTGAGCCTTTCTTTTCCCATGAAGATGACGACAATTCTCACCTTGTCCCGAACTTGGGAGGTGCGGTGCGGTGCGGCGCCTGCAACCCTGCTTAGATGAATCACTTTCTTTGCGAGCCGAAACCATTCGAATATTCAATATTCATCAACACCGACCATCCCTCCCTCCCCACTAAAATGAGCACGATGCATCAAACCGAGGAAGGGTACGTACGTTCCACCCTCCGTCTCTAGCATCTCGTGTGTGTGATGCAATCAATCTTCAACAAAGTCATCTTCTTCTCCTCCTACTTCACCACCACCACCACCACCACCACCACGACGCCGTCCTATCAAACAGCCAACCACACTCATTCACACATCCGAAGGGATGACAATGCCCGCCGGCAACCAAGGGGCAGTCAGCGACACAGCCACATCCACAGCCACAGCGCCGACAGCAGCGTCAGCGTCAGCGTCAGTACAGACATCCACACCGCCGCCAGACGCCAAGATCAGCGCCGCCGATGGCCGCTCATACTGGCAGGGCGTTGATGCCGATGTGAACGGTATGCTGGGCGGTTTCCCCTACATCAGCAAGGTCGACCTGCAGGGCTCGCGTAACTTTCTCGCCAAACTGGGCATCGGCTCGAAGAGCGGTCTGCGGCCGGTGAGCCGCGCTCTGGAAGGCGGGGCCGGGTGAGTTGCTACATTACATACTAGTCTCTTGTTTGTTTGCATGCATCCATCGCTGTTGTTGTCGTCGTCGTCGTCGTCGTTGTTTTCTGCCCTCTTCTTCCCGCCCTCCCGGTGTAGGTACAGGTACCTGTACATTGATTGCACCATGCGGTTTTCTTCCTTGTCGCGTGGTTTGCCATATATCGCGCCCGCCGCCCTGGCATCGTGAACACACCATGATACACGCCCCCCCCCATCCTTTTCTTTCCTCACCGCCATCTCATTGTCCATCCATCTCACCGCCTCTCACCTTTCTTCAATCTTCACTTCCTATCCTCTTTTCCTGTCTCACTCCCCCGCACACTCTCTCCCCTAACCCACCACCGCAACCGCAACAGTGCACGAGCGGGCCGAACTAATGGTTTGCCTCTCCTGTCCCGCTCCCCTTCACCCCGGTCCGTCGGACTCTCCTTGGCCTCTGATGCTGGGGACTTCTCACCGTCCCATCTATCCGTACTACATGTACATACATACCTACCTGTTCGTACACTACACTGCATCGACTCAGCACCCCTGCTTCATCGGCACAAGTCTCCGTACCATGCGGATATCCATGCTAACGTTTACCAACCCCCCTTCCCAGCATCGGTCGCATCACCGAGGGCTTCTTACTCGACGTAGCCGAACAGGTTGACGTCGTCGAGCCCATTGCAAAGTTCACCGCTGCTCTCCAGGAGAAACCCGGCGTCGGGTCTGTGTTTAACATCGGTCTCGAGGAGTGGAGGCCCCTCGAGGGCACCGCGTACGACCTCGTCTGGAACCAATGGTGCCTGGGCCACCTGACCGACGACCAGCTTGTTGAGTACATGCGTCGTTGCAAGCAAGTCGTTGCCCCCAAGGATGGTCTCATCATCGTCAAAGAGAACCTGAGCACTAGCGGCGTCGATCTATTCGACGATGTTGACAGCAGCGTCACGAGGTGAGCAACTCACGGGCGTCCTCGGCAAGGGCGAGGTGTTTGCCCTAGCCTCCCTCCCCAACCACCATGTTGTTGAAAGCATTATACCGCTCTGTCTGCCTTGTTTTCTCTTACTCCCTCGCCCACCCCCCCTCTCTCTCTCTCACACACACACATACACCCCAACGACCCGCAGGGCTGGGCAGTCTGCTTACATGCAAGACACCTGCATGTACAGATACTGATGCAAAGCAGGGTGGATGACAAGTTCCGGGCCCTCTTCGAGAAAGCGGGTCTCCGACTCATCAAGACGGAACTGCAACGTGGCTTTCCCAAGGAACTGTTCCCGGTCCGCATGTACGCGCTCAAGTAGTCGGATTCGAAAACGCAGCGGCGACGACGGCGACGGCGGCGAACCATGGATCTGGGGGGCCTATGACCGGGAGGCCAAGCGGGGCCCGGGGACGCCGGCCGGATGGGAATAGACTAGGCCCAGAGCCCCAAAAAGGTATCCCGCATCCGCCACCTTCCCTGGCCTTTCAGGCATGGGATGGGACGACATGGCGGCTCGGCTCCGATCTACTGCACGATGCGGCATACCCCCGGTCGCTCGTATGTGGGAACCACTATAATTCTCCGATCTGGTAAAACCGGGACCGAGACACAGGGCGAGAGAGAGGGAGGGAGGGAGTGGGAGGGAAGGAGAAGGACGGGGGGGGGGGTAAAAGAAGGAGGGGGAGGGTTGTGGTACATGGCCGTATCTGCTCTGTACCTATGTTCGAGTGCATGACACGCGAGCGGGTCGCCACGTCGGTTGTGCAGATGCAGATGCAACAGATGGGCGACACCGAACGACAGAGTGGCCGAATGGGCGTGTACAGAGAGGGCTAGAGGTTCGTTGGGTTCGCCTGCCTGCTTGCTTCTCTGCTCTGCTGTTTGCTACTACTGCTGCGCATCCTTGCGATGCCAGACATCACTAGCTGCGTCTCTTGAAGCCCTCGCCCATCGGCCCATTGTCCACCTCACGTATGTGTGTGTCTCCCGCGATGGGTTTGGCAAAGGGATTACGGTCCGCTATGCAATGCAAAGGCAACGCGGGACTGAGACTACTTCTTGTTGTCGTCGTCGTCGTCGTCGGAGGCATTGGTGCCCAAGAAAAACGACAGATTGCGGTTCTTCCCCCTATCAATCGCCACCCGAACCCCCCCTGTTTCCCTGAAAAAGAAAAGTGAGGCGAACCTCCTGCATGCAGCAGTTCCATGTACAATACGGGGTGCATATCGCCAAACCCAAGAAGGGATAGACAATAAGAAGAAGGGGAACAAAGAGAGGGATAGGGATGGGGGCATGAGTCGACTCAACGTCCTTGGTTGGAGACAACAAGAGCGCGAGCCAGCGAATGAAACAAAATAAAACTAAAAAAAAAAGGATTATCGTGAACCGCAGGAAGCGCGAGACGGGCAGGGTGTGGGCTTTGTGAGCTTTCTTCCCGTCCTGCTCCCACCCCCTCCTCCTCCTCCTCCTCCTCCTCTTCATCATCGACGACGCGTGTCGCGCTGGCGTCTTCTCGGACGGGGACTTTGCCTACGAAAGGGGAGGGGTGCCCGCGCCATGTGTCCGTGACACGAGGTCAGAGGTCGGGATGGGCGAGAGAGACTCCCAGCAAAACACGGACGAACACGGGGGAGGGAGGCAAAAGAGCGGTGTCATTCATGCTGTATTGTTCGTTCATCGTCGCCAGCTCCAGTCCTGCGCTGTTATGCGTCGTGATCGCCTCGTTCCACCACCCACGCTCCCGCGACCACCCCTCTCCCCTCCTTTCCTTTCAATCTTTGACGAAACCCATCTCCGTCACGGGGTGGGCGTCGCGGAAGGAAAATCGAACCTCGGCATCAGACGTATCCCGCGTGACGCTTTACCCCTGCTACGCCCCTTC
>MU846476.1:10312-21624 GCA_030867225.1 Colletotrichum caudatum
AGAGAGAGAGAGAGAGAGAGAGAGAGAGAGAGAGAGAGAGAGAGAGAGAGAGAGAGAGGGAGAGAGAGGGAGGGAGAGCCGTCCGGGACACGCCATTTCCTCCATTCTGGTCCCCAGTCAGTTCAAATGTTTCCCCTGTTGAGCAGTCAGTCAGTGCCTCCCCCAATGTCTTTGAACTCAATAGACGAAAATAAAGTCAAATTTCGCAAGACTCCGCAAAAGAACCCAGAACCCAATCCCACTCGTCGCTGGGCAAAGGTTCCCCAAATCTTATTTGACAGGTCGCGTACGTAGTGAGTACCCTTCGGATAATACGTTACAGTGCATTTCCCCTTCTCCCCTCGCCAGGTGGGCCGCGAGACAGGCACCCCAAAGGCAAACAAAGACGAGGAGGGGAAAAAGACAAAGGCAGACTACTGTTTCTGTTCCCTCGTGTATGTAGGTCGTCCAGGTCATCGTGGCTTATGGCGTGCGCCAGAGCTCAGAGGGCAACCAGCCGTCTGGGTTAACATTGGCCTCGACCAGAGCTACTACTCCCCTTATTAGGCCGCTTTGGGAGTACGGCAAGTTCCCAGCTGGGCCGTGTCGTGTCCACTACCATGGATCCAGTGTCCATGGTTACACCGGCCGACTGGTTGAGCCAGGGTCGGTCGTTGCTCCCATGTCTTCGTCCTGTCTACACTAGCCCTGTGCGCTGAGGAACCCGGTTCGTGTTGGTCCTGTCGTTCGTCCTGGGTGCCGCTCGTAACGACATGACCGAGATTTGGAGCCTCGTTTGATGCACGCTTGGGATGGGTTGGGTTAGGTTGCTTGTGGCTGCGTTGCATGACATGCATCACCTAGTCGTCCATCTCCTTTCTGATACCGATGACGGTTGCCAACGTTTTCAACCTTTGGTCTGCGCGCTCTGTTCTGTTTCTAGAATAATAATACTGATAATAATAACTAATAATAACTAATAATAGTAGTACATACATAAAAGTAAATCCTTACGGCCGGCGACTTTTCGTATGCGTATCGGATTGACCGAGTCAAACAGCTTTACCGGGCCGCCTCCTGCTAAAACAGCACCGTCGCCATCGCCGCTGTCGCCAGTATCGCAGCATGCATGCGCCTGCCAGTAGCCCCGTATGTCGGCTCGTGCTGGTAGCGTCATCGTATAGTAAAAAAAAAAAAAAAAAAAAAAAAACCCGAATCGGTTGCGGAGGACTGAGAAAGTGTTGGTCGACATGTTTTGCCCATCTTCTCAAGCTCAGAGACTATTACTGCATGCCATTCATGTGCTGGCGCTCGACAAGCCCGACGATACCTGCGCCGCGCGTGACAGTATCTGGTGCGTATGACTTACATCGCTCGTTGCCGAGTCATTTGTTCGGCAGCCGACGTGATGTGCTGTCAATGCTTCTCCCATCCTGGTCTTTGCTTCAAACGACGCGGCCGAGGGCCAAAGAGTCAAGTCACTGCCTAGTTGTTGTTTTTTTCTCATCTCTACCGACTCCCGTGTTTATCAGGCCGTCTTGGTGCGTGTCAGCACCGCTACATCCTCCGGTTCGAGACCCCAGGTCAAACGGTCAGAAAGGCTCCTTGTATCCGTGCCTTTGTGCGCATCGCGACGCGCCCTCCTTCCCAATCCCATTCCCGTTCCGCTCCACGTTCGCCAGGGATGGCGTCGATTGGTCACATGCCATGCGTGCACGATGGTCCATGGGCGCAAGCTATTGGCGAGTTCCGTTCAAGTGGCTCCAGGACCATCCACCGATTCCGCCATCTAGGCAGGCAATGCCAACGCCCTGGGAAGTCTGGGTGAACAAGGCGAAAGCTAATGATGCGTCAATCCGCCTCTCCCGGTATCGCCTAGGCGCACGATGACGTCTGTAGCTATGGGCCTAGCGTTCCTGACAGGAAGATCGACGGGTGTTTGCAGCAGGTAATTGGACTGGCTGGCGGTGTCCGAGTCAGGGCAGGACATGAACCCACCGGCGGGCATCTGTCGCCGGTGCCATGGATTGAGCTGTGAGAGAGAGTGAGCACGGATGCGGATGCGGAGGCGGATCGGGATGGATCGGGGTTCGGACGGAGAGAGAGAAAGAAGGAGGTGGATTCTTCTCTTGGGACCGGCATCGAGGTTCCGGCGACCGCCTGACTTGGTTGTGCCCCCCCGGCTGTGAACAGGATGGACAGGCTATGACATGTTTGATTCAACGCGGCTATTTTGTGTGGAAGGCTTCGCAAGAGTTGTTCTCATATGCTGCGTACGTAAGGATGAATTCAATTAAAGCGAGGGGGGGGTGGTGGGTAGCAATGAGGTGAGGTGAGTACCTGCCTGAAGATGTCCGTCTACCTGATATGTGCCTTCCTTGACAGAAAGGTACATGACACCTACTTACCTTAGGTAAGTGGGCACGATGCAGTTCAAGGCAGCAGCACTTCTTCTCCCTTCCATGCCGTTCCCCTCCTTCCCCCGCCAAAGAGACACCGCCGTCTTATTCCTATAGAGCGGCAGGCGCGATGCAGGCAGTTATCATCTCCTCTATCACGGACGAGAACAGACATGCCGCCACGAAGAGCACAAGCAAACTCCGTTGCTGTTTTGTTGGGAGTTGTTCGAGTGTGATTTGCCCCTCATCTAATTGGTATCTTGAAATGTATTACATCGCTTTCAACCCCTCCTGCCATGCTCAGCTGTGCGTGTTCTGGTCGTTTGTAAATATGGGTTCTTGTACACTCAACCCGTTCCTTCCCATTCGAGCTGTTCCTCCCGCAGTACCTACCTTATGGTAAGTGTAGTGTGTGATGTGGTGTGGTGTGGTGTGGGGTGAAGGGGCTCTTGCTTTCTTTCCATCTTCTGCAGCATCTCATTTCCCCTTCCTTCTTCCATTGTTGCTCCTTCCCTGATACCGAGCGCCTCTCTTCCCGTTTCGGCGCACCACATGTTGCAGAGGAACACGTCGTGGGCGAGCTACTTTTCTTAATATTCAAACCCGTGTGTACCCGAGTTAGCTAGGTAGGTACACAGAATATCCTCCGGCATCGTTTTCCGGAGAGACAGACATGCTTTGATTTATCCTGACGGTATTTTCCAGGATGTTGACAACTTCAACACGCCTAGCACAAGCCCTCGGCTCGCCCCTGGCCAAGTTTAGGCCAAGTTTATCCAACGGTCGGCTTGTCTTTCGACACGGGTCATCTTTTCGTTGAGCGCACTTGAACAGCCGTTGAAAGATGCATCGGGCCTTTTACTCGCCTTGGACATGATGGACATGATGGACAAGAATCCGAATGACTCGGTATTCCTTGGACGCTGGAGGGTCCGTTCGATAGGCGGAGAACGGATCATCCCGATAGATCCCACATCTGGAAACGCATCCTGCTCCGAGTCTTGTATGTTCAAGGCGATAGACGGCCCTGGGAGCCTATACTGGCGTCAACCGAGAGTCGTCCGAGGTGCACCACCCTGACCCGCTGTCCATCGAACTTTTTCCGGTACATCAACGGCGTCTACGGAACCCCTCAGTCGTGTCTGTACAGGTACTCAACTCTCGGATCGACAATCTGGTCCTTGAAAAGAGGCGAGGGTTCTGCTGAGAGCGTGAAGTTGGGCGACACTGGCTGAGACGTGTTCGGCCACTCCGTCCCGAGAACGCTACTCGGAGCCCAAGTGAACGAGGCAGCGGATGCCTTCTCGGCCCAGCCGAAAGGTGGCAGTTCGAGCCAGCCTGGGCTGTCCTCTTCACTGTAGTCGCAGTTCCATAGCCAGTCTGGCAGGTTCTCGATATCGTCGGTTCCATCGCTGTTGTCGTCGCCGTCGTTGTCGCACAAGCCCTTTGATATCGACACTGACTGTTCCGCAAATGCCGCAAGCCGCTGCAGTCGATATTCACGGACCCGGTCTGCTTTACTCGTCTTGTTCGTCTGCCGCAGGAGTTTCTCCAAGTTCGCCAACGCCGTCATTGAGATCCGTTCGTCTGCATCCGAAGTCAGGGCGATGCGAGCCGCCGACTTGAAAGATGCTATTGCTGCCGGTATGTTGGTCATGCGGTAATACTTGACCCCGAGTTCCAGGTTGACGGCCGCTTCCTGCTCCTCCGTCATGTTGTACGCGTTCATGTGCGCCGTCAGCACTTCCACCGCCTCGTCTAACCGGCCCTGGTTTTCCTTGCAAGCTGCGAGCAAGCCTGCGTGTGACAGGGCCATATCATCCAGCCAGGGGTGCGTTTGCCCCGAGACCTCGGCACGCCCGAGGTGGCTTCTGAGCATTGCCTCGCACTCTTCCGCGTCTTTCCTGGCGAATATACAGTCCAGGTAGTCGCTGTAAAGTAGGTGCGTCAGGTAGCTGGCTGGCCCTGCGCGTTCCTCGATATCCGGGAGCAGCAGCGCGTATAGCCGCATGGATAGCTCGTAATAGTCCGAAAAGTCGGTCGAGCCCAATCTGCGCCAGATTTGAGCAAGGCTGTGATGGGGCCCCAAGACGATGGGAACGAGCCCGGCGAGATAGTCAAGCACCAGCCTCAGGAGGTCATGCTTGTGGTGTCGGTCCAGGTACCAGAGCAAACAAACCGTCCGGGCCACAAAACTCGGGCTCTCGGCCGCGACTATCTCCTTGAGCGATTCGAAGGCCGGCCCAAGGACATTATTGATGTCGATCTGGTCACCCGTCATCATGCAGCGGTTCACCAGAGCAAAGCTCGCAATGACCCTCTCGAACAAAGCGTTACTGCGGTCCCCGTGGTCGAGCTGACCGTTCGAACAGTCGACGTCGAACTCGCACCACCAAGCTCCGGAGGAGAAGGACCCATCGATATAATCTCGAAACAAGCACAGCACCTGCTCGGTACTCTGCATCTCTGCCGTCGGAGCCAAAACTCTCGGCGGGCTCGGGGGCGGCGAAGGAGTCCGACAAGTTACCTCGAGGGTGGTCTGCACGCTGGGCATCTGTCCTGCCTTGAACTTTGCCATCACCGATGGGTTGCGCTTCAGATACCGGCCGATGTTCTCCAAGTCAACAAGCTGGCCCCGTATCCTGAATTCCGTCGGTTTCCTCAGTGCGTCTCGGTCCTGCTTGAGGAGCATGATGGCCAGGACCTCGTCACCCTTGAGCTTCTTATCAAGGCCCCATTTCCAAATCCTCGACTTGTACATCTTGACTCTGCGACGGCCGGTGAGGAGAATTCGGGAAAAAAAGCTTGGCGGGGCGTACGTACGTCGCGACAAAATTATGCTTGCGCTGCATGATTTCCATGACCTCCTTCAACGACTTGTTCTCCTCCTGGTACAGCCGGGTGATGATTGGGCGCTTGGTTTCCCATATCTCAGCGGGAAGCCTCTTACTGGGCTTTGCTGACTGCCTAGGACTAGCTTCGGGATCGGCCGACAACTTTTTGGCAGAGCCGGCCATGATGAGATTCTCTCGCGGAGTTTGCCCCGTTTGTTTGCCGTGTTCAAAGGAGCAACAAGCTCAGCGTGGAGGTCGGCGGCACCCAGTTCTGGTCAGTCTGAAGTGGTCCTTTGTCGGAATCTTATCGAACCATGACAAGCACTTTATTCAGTGAACGCGGGGAAAGCGTTGGACGTGCTATTTGAAATCAGGGAAAAGGGGGGTTTGGCGGGTAAGCAGACGCGCCGCTAAGCCCAGCAAGGTTCCGTCTTCCCGCCCCCAAGTCAAATATGATGAGGGTTGCATTCGGCCCTATGCCACTCTCCTCTGCGGCAACAAAAGACCCCTGCATGACAGCGGTGGCTCAGCACAGATAGCTTGCATCTGTTACCAATTATCGACCTAGCACGGGCGGGTGAGAAGGCAACACACTCGACGACCAGACACGCCCGCTGAAATCGCTAGTGTCTCCGATATCCCCTCTCTGTGCGGATACTTCTCCGTCATTTTCTCTCTCTCACACACACTCTCTCTCTCGTTCTCTCTGCCACTCGCTCTCCTCCTTCATGGGAGCGAGAGGTGCTGGTTAGTGAGTGCATGGCACGGGTTGTATTGCAAGGAGCGAGCCAGCGATCAGCAACGTGCTGTTTGCACAGCACGATGATTTTGCGCCACCTGTCTCGCAGGCCAAGGGACGAATAGCATTTTGGGCATGGACGAAGGCAGGTTTATTTGGAATCTCTTGTCAATTCTGCCGACAATCCTCCCGTCTACTTAGACCATCCTTCTCTCCCCACTCAGCAGCCTAACGAACCGGATCCCTTTACCCGCACCACGAACCGCTCGCTTGACGAGGCCGCCGCATGTCTGCAAGGTTGGCTAGGATCATTTAGGCACCATATCAACCTGCGGTAGTAGCTAAGGGGCCAAGTACACATTGGCACGCCTGGCCTGCACGTTCATTGGCGACGTTGGCGACGTTGACGACGTTGTAAGCTGCCCTGCGAAGGATGAGCAAGATTGCAGTAGCCCCCCGAATCAAGCAAACAAACACTAAGACCGAACCGGACAATCTAAAGCTTGGCGGCCTATCACCAGCCCCCCCCCGTACTGATACGACTTGCACAAAGCCGACTGAGTCCCGGCCGTTGCGGTGGAACTCCTTCCGCCAGAAAGGTTGGCCAGTTCCCATTACCCTGGTTCACGGAAATGGGGGGGGAAACCCAACACCGCCAGACAATCAGATTCTAATGCCATGACTGCCTTGAAGGGGCGCTCAACTGTTGCCTGGTCGCCCTTGGCAATGTTTGGGCTTCTGCGTTTCGGCGAGGTGTATTTTGCCCCCCTCCAGGCTGCCGGATTCTTCACAGGAGTGAGGAACCCCTCGAAGAACCCCACACGAGGCAGACTTATCAAGTAGAGTCCTAAAACCCCCATCGCCTATTTTTTTTTTTTTTTTTTTTTTTTGGACTGATACGAAGACGGCGATGTGACGGATAGCGACACTCCCCCATTTAGATACTCGTGCTGGGTACGAGACCGTATAGAGTGTTGCTGGTGCCAAGAAACCAATCATGCTGACGGGCGGCAAAGCTTCGGCTTGTTGACTGTGTGTCACTCGGTCGCGAGCCAATCTGTGACGGATCTCGACGGCTTCCACGGGCACACAGAGATGAAGACAATCGTGTTCCGGTCAACTGGGCCCGGATACGGGTCTCGGCAATGGCCCAAGCTTCAGCCCTACGTCGATGCAAGGCAACAAGGACGCATCCGAGGTTGCGGCGTCGAAGCACTTCAGCGATGGGCTGTGAACATGACAGCTTGGTGGCAGCCCGGACGCAGCTTCGGGGTTCCTGGCGTTTCTTCTTCACAAACTTGGCCGATCTACACCTATAGCTACCAAAGTCCCTTCTTTTTGGGTGACCCAAGCCAGCCACAGAACCGGGGATCGTCAGGCAGGCTTCTGATTGACTGTGCCTGGCAAGGCCTTTGTTGCCTGCCTTGGGGTTGCTGGGGGGTTGGACTGGATGCGAGTTCAACGAGAGCAACTCACAGCCCTGTCTAGAATACGCCCCAATGTCGTTAGGGATGCCGTGAAGGTCGGGGCTACCGTTTCCCGGCACCCCCTCTTGCCCCTCTTACGAGGTTCGCCCCGGTAGGGTGATTCTTCAACGTTCCAAAGTGCCTCCGCCATCGACCTAACTTCACCCTTGAAGACCAGCAATGGATACAACCTCGCTTCTGCCTGTACACGACCGAGGATATAAAGTCGGCGCGAACTAGTTCTTCAGAATGAGCGAGAAGGAGCAACAGCGCATTCAACACTCTGCGAGTTCTACCTCACCTCCCCAAGCATCATCATCATCATCATCATCATCATCATCATTGCCCATCCAGACAAGATACGCACCGCGAGAAGCTCACGACCTCCTTCGCAAACTCCAAGAGAACACGGTACATGTGGTCAAAGCCATGCGGGCCTTATCGTAAAAACTAACACAATGGCCTTTATGTAGATTGAAGCTCTGAGGACATTGAGCAACAACATGAACTCTAGCAGCTCGTACGGCGGCGGCGGCGGCGGCGGCAGCAGCTCCAAGGGCACCTCTCCTGATGGCGGGAGCAAATCGCACGACCAATCTGCCATGTTCGATGGCCTCCTTCCTCGGATAGAGACACGAGGACAAAGCAAGCATGGCTCCAAGAAGAGCGGCGGCGGCAAGAAGAAGGAAGGCAAGAGCTCGAGTCAACAGTATGCTGTGTCTTTGACAGACGACAAGACGGCGGGCGCTGACGTTTCACGTACCAGATGAGAGGCTTCCGGCGGCCGTGTATGCTTGGCATGTGCCGAAGGGTAAGTAAGATGAGGCCAGTTCCTGGTACGGTACGATCTACATACACGGCACCATGCTTGATTTGGGTTCTGGGAGGAGTGGAACGGGTTTTTTTTCTTCTTCTTTTGTGAATGGCGGATGGGTGGAAATAATGGGACGAGATGCAGTGCAGCGGCGCTAAACGACGGTCTGGATTTGCTTGTTACTGGCGTTTTGCCTGGTTCTATTTACGATTGGCAACATGTTATCCTTGTTCACCCCTCTTTATTCGAATCAAACCATACTCAAGCATAGGGATGTTGCAAGATTGCCGTTCTGGGCAAACTGAGGCCAATTTCGACGTCGGCGGTGGGGCTACGGGGAGGCAGCGAAGGCGCGTCCTGGAAGTCAACTCGGACCAAACAAGGCCCGACGGCATCTAGGCAAAGCACAAAGGTCCCGGAACCCGTCGGCGGTGCGGCGCTGTGCTCCCCCCCCCCTTCCCCCACCACCGTCTGACCGGTGCGAGCAAGAAGCATGGACAAGGGGATCTCGGCCCCCAACTTTGCCCAGGATCCTCCCCTCCCCCACTCACATGGCAGTACATGCCTCGACCCCCGCCCCCGGCTCCGGGATTCCCACGAACGCGATAGCAGGAGTTGGAACGGGATTCCGTGAACGGACTAACACAGAGAGGCAGTCGGCCGCCGATTGCGGGAACACGACACGAGAGAGAGAGAGAGAGAGAGAGAGAGAGAGAGAGAGAGAGAGAGAGAGAGAGAGAGAGAGAGAGCGTTTGGTTGCCGATAACGACAAGCCTGACTCTCTTGAACATACTGCTGCGTATGGGTTCGACCTCGGGTTTCGGGGCAAGCGAGGCTGTTTTACGAGGTTGTTGTTTGGGGGACAACCACCTCGACGGGCCATCGTATCAACGGATCGACTGAAGCCTCAGTAGCTACGAAGTAAAGGGGGGGAGGGTGTGAAGGGTATCAGACGCTTCTCTGCCCCCGTACATACCTACAATCCGTGGCCTTGTAGCCAAGGTGGGGAAGGGGGGGGAGGGGGGGCATGGCGGCAGGCCAGGCAAACGAGAAGGATACAATCCCGGTCTGGCGCATCCGGCGCTTGGGGACTCGGGTAGCGCGTCAGCAAGGAGTTCAGCCACCTCCCCTCTCCTCCCCCCCCTTGTTCCTATCCGTCTCACTGCTTCAAGAGCACGTCCGTTGGAGTGCGGGTATGGATTTGGCTCGTGTGGGTCTGGTGTTTAATCCGTATGCATCTAACTACTTCTAGCAAGAGCACGTTGATAAAGAAGTTGAGGCTTTGACCCCATTGAAGTGCCACTAACAGCTCCCCCCCCACCCCCCCCCCCCCTATCTGGACTCACTTGCACCCACCAAGCGCACCCTCTAGAAACTAGAACATTTTTAAGAAGAAGAAGAAGAAGAAGAAGAAGAAGAGGTACCAAGGTAAAGAAAAGGGAGGGGGAAGAGAAAAAGAGAGAGAGGATCTAGAAAGATACACGGTAGAGTAAGGTTAGGTATAGTGTTGGGTGTGAGTAATATATTCTGAATACTTGGAGAGAGGGACATGTCAGTGTACGGGCTAAATACAAAAACCGCACGGTCCCAAACAAATACCCGTACTCCTCTTCCCAAGGGGGGGGGGGGGGGGGCATGGCTCCTTCGGGAGATGTACCCTGGATCGGATCACAGGTATGCCCAGCTTCCGTAGTCCGTACCCTGGTTCCGGTGCGCAGTGGTGGTCTACCACTAACCACTCCGAGCACCATACCATGTACTCCGTAGTCTACATGCAATGCAGCCCTGCTGGCACCAGTGACAGCTAACCCGCCCCAACGGCCTTCCACATTCGCCGTCGGCAGCATGCGATACGATTCTGTATCCGTACAAAGACCTTTGGGGGGGGGTAGAGTCTCGTCATGGACACGTAGTGCCATCCATCGTAAGTTGTATACGTCGCAACCGAATGGGGTGTCAAACGAGGAACAGGCTGGGATGGGCTGGGCTGGGCTGTGCCCATTCTTGGCGGTTTTCCCCGATCGAGAGAGAGACATGTAGGTAGGTATGTAGGTAGGTATGTAGGTAGGTAGGTAGGTAGGTAGGTAGGTAGGTAGGTAGGTAGGTAGGTAGGTGTATTCCGTGAAGGCGGCGATGTGTGCAAAACGTGTCCGCCTGACTCGGGGTCGGGGTGTGTGATGGAGCATCACGTTCATTGGGTCTAAGCCAGTCAGCCGGCTTACATACGTACATGCATACATACACACACACACATACATACATACATACATGCATGCCACCTTATCCCGTACCCTTCAGTACGGTATCCCGTACACGTGTAAGGCGGTGTACAGTACGGACCCGAGGTACGTGCAGGACACACGCGCTCGCTAAGCCCTGCGTCTCCACAAACGGTCGGCGCATCTGCGCGAGCTGAAGGCCACACTCACACTCACACACACACACATCCCAACGGCCGCCTGGGTTTCTTTTGACTTGGAACCGCTGGCCACGGACACCCTTGTCCTGGGGCTGGCCCAGATCAACATGTCGATGCCCACCCCGGGTTTTGTTCGGCCTTTGGTTGTCGGGGAGGGCTCGGCCGACCGCGGCGGCCAGGCGTCCCCCATTCATCTCTATCTTGCTTGCCTGGTTTAGGCTGCCGAAACAAGCTCTCTATTGGGGGCTTAGACGCGCCGATCCTTTCGCCCGAGGGGCGGGAGGGGGATGGGTGAGGTTCTCGGGTCGCTGGGCTTTGGGGGGGCATAAGGCTATTCGGACATTCCATGGAGGTAGCGGAGACGGCTCGAGTCTCTCACGGCCTCGGTGGAATCCTAGCGGGGGCACCTGTGGCGACCAGTCTCTCTCCTGTCGGGGGGGGGATTGAAGCGCAAACTCCTAGACATGGAATCCGGCTGCTCGACGGCCGGGCGATTTTGGACGGCCGCCGGCTGCAGTCAGACCCGCGGGGCCCCGACATCCAGGGGGAGAGGCGGGGAGGCGGAGAGGTTGTTGCCTAGGTAGTATGGGCACTCTTTTAAGACGTAGGCACGTCCGTCGTGAAATGCGGTCCCTCGAATCGCCAGAGGGGGGGGGGGGGGG
>MU846477.1:0-21578 GCA_030867225.1 Colletotrichum caudatum
TGTTACTTATATATATAGTGGTGTTTCTCTTTAGATTACTACACTATACAAGTCTTTCTACCCTACACACTTTTAATGCATATAATGGTGAATCTTGATTTCGAGAGGGCAGTCTCAAGAGACTATCCCTTTCTCAAAGCGTTGATAAGGTGATCATGCGTGCTGCTTTAAGAGCAAAAGCAGACTCACTTTCCACACAATCGCAGCCAGTGTCTTGCATGGAAAATGCGAATCAACATCGGCTACATGGTGTAGCTCTGACGGCAACACCAAAAAAACAACAAAAGATTGCTTTCGGGAGTGGAAATCGTTTAGTTGAATGCAAAGTATGATTTGGCCGTAAATAATACAAAAGGTCGCTTTTCCATTGCCACAGCGGCGACGACCCCCTGGCTGTTAACCGTCGCACGAAAAGTGGCAAGATATGCCAATACAGGAATACCCGAGGGTACGCTTCTGTCAAAAAGCTTCTACTCCCACCATAGCTAGGCTTAACACCTACTACCATTCACCTTACCCGGAGCCCTTGCTGGCGACAAGCATCAAGTTCCTCGGTGATATCTTGTAGTCGAAGATGGGCAGGACTTCCACATCTTCCCCTCCGTTTTCGGTCAGGAAGAAGTACCGATCAAGAGCAATCACGCTTTCGACAACCTTGCAGCACAGAACGCCGAGCGTCCACAGGGTCGCTATCTTGGCGTTATAGCCCCGGTATCGGTCTTCATAGGACATAAGCTCGTCGTCGGTAATCCTACTGTCGTCAATGCCGAGATACTCTATAGCCCTGCGGGCAAACTTGGCAAAGCTGGCCATGTCTCCCTTTCGCACACCCCAGACTGGCCTGTTCTCCTTGTCAAGCTCGATGCCTTTATCAAACAAGATCTTTTCCAGCAGCGCTCGATAGAAGCGGCGTTTCGAGTACTCGGACTCGTCTCTGCTCAGGTCCGGCCTCTCCCAGTTGTTGGGCGCCTGACAACCCGTCATCAGCGCCGTCGCACTCAGCATCACGCCCCTGGTTCTCATCTTTTCGCTGATGGGGAACCCGTCCGGGCAAGCGCCGGAACGCGGGACGATGTGATTATAGCAGCACCCGACGGCGCCGAGATGCGTGATGAGCGGGACCGTTGCGAAGTATTTCAGCATGTGCTCGGAGAGGTTACCGCACGCGTGTAGCCCGACGAGCATGCACTTCTCCCCTCCTGCCCAGGCGGCGATTTCGGCTGCCAGCGGTGCCGTGCCGTCGACATGGCGCCGCATGTGCCGGATTCTGTGCCCGGGAATCTCGAGGCTGGCCGCGGCGGCCTCCGAGGCCTCGATCTGGGCCGCGCTGCCGTCGATGGCAAGGACCCGCAGCTCGGGGAAGAGGAAAGCAAGAGAGACGGAGAGATAGCCTTGTCCGGAACCGATGTCGACAACGCGGGTGATGCCGTTGGCGCGGCAGACGCGCTTGATGTAGGCGGCGGCAGTGGAGACCTCGGCAATCTTTTTGGTTTTCATGCGGCCCGTCAGGATCTCTGGAAGGCCGATGCCCGGGCCGGGGCGCTGGGCACGAGGGAGAGACAGCGATTGGAGTGCCGCTAGCCATTTGGTCAGCGACTCTGGCCGGTCTCGCAGACGTCGCGTTCGCCCATCGCCGCCGGCGTCTTCGTTCTTGGACAGAGGGCAGGACGGCTCCTCGATACTGTCAATCAAGTCTTGCTGCGCCAGACGGTGATCAGGGAGCGCGGACCACCAGGACGTCCACTCCGAGGGCAGGGCTTCCCATGCGTTGTAGATTAAGGCGTCGTTGACGTGGATTTCACCTGTAACCTGGCGGAATAATGGTGTGTTGATGAAGTGCAACAGATCATCCGTGTAGCTATCAACGGTGGAATAGGAGCTAGGTAAAGTGATCATGCTGCAGGGGGGGGAGCAAGGCGGAGTTGCTTACTCGTTGCTTTCTCTCGACCATGATTCAAGCTTTGGCTGAGTGGCTGTATAATGGCGGTAAGCATCGGCAGAATTTAGAAGGGAAGAAGAGTCTGGACTCTGGAGTGACCCTTCTTTTGAGCTTTTCTTTACTTTGATTAACCGGCGGAGAAACCTATACAACTACGCCTTACCTGGAGTTTGTAAGTCCACCAAGTCCGAATGGAACAAGGAATATCCTTGAGCACATTTGACTTGCCGTGATTTTTGCTTACAGAAAAAGCATTGGACGAGCCATTGCCCAACACGATGCCGACGAAACAGAGCAAGTAGTTCAGCGGGCTTCAACGCATGGGATATTAAGAGCCTGATCGGCAACTTCGATAGCAGTCTGATAACAGCCGTACTCCGAGAAGAAGATACATACATAGGGTTAGGGGTGACAACAGTTTGTTGCCGGGCCAAAGGTTAATTTGGTAAGTGTACTGCTAGGACCCTTACCACCAATACTGTTACCCATTTGTTGCCTGCCTACTGCTACCTACTGTTGCCTTGTTGGTCTTTATATGAACTTTCACCCAACGTATGATAAGTCCTAGGCCTGTAGACTCCAAAGAGATGGCCTTACCCCCCCTGACGGCCTTGACCTTGGTGAGTCGCGGGTCTCCGAGGTCACCGGCATCCTCGTTTCGACGTGGTCTTTGGCTCTCATTGCAGTTTCGCTCCGTTTCTTCACGCGTCGTCTCAGACAAAACGAGATAGTGCGGGAGGACTAGATCATCGTCATTGCCCTGGTATGTTTTGTTATCCCTCTTGCTTTGCTTTGCCGATCTGTAGCCTACCATGCTGACTAGAAGCTTCTATAGGCGGCTGCGGGCGTCCATGTCGTTACCACGGTTGGGCTGAGTAAGTAAAAAGCTCCGAATGGGCAGATCCAACTCCTACCACCCGTCGTCAATCTTTCCCTGACGTCCTAGATCAAGTGATACCTAATGGTACCGGCAAGCATGTCTGGCTCGGACCTCCCTTAGCAACCAATTCATGGGCCTTGGGCCTCTTCATCTCGGAGATAGCCCATACAATAACCTTGACGGCCATCAAAAGCTCAATTCTCACGTTCTACTGGCGCATTTTCGGTACGAGGAAGAGCATTAGAACAGTCATCTAGGCCTTGTTCGGCATGGTGATCGCTTGGTTCATTGCAGTTGTAAGCATCCACCACCGTCCCGGTCGTGACACTGACCGCTTCGTCAGTTCCTTGTTTCCATCTTCCAGTGTGTTCCCACCCCGGATATCACGTGGAACTTCTGCAGCAGCATCATCTGGACCAACGTTGAAGCCAACATTGGTATCGTTTGCGGTACGTCACGACCTACCTTTGGGTCTTCGAGCCTGCCCCAAGTTATTAGTCTTCCCATTCGCTGACAATTTGCGCTCCTTAGCTTGCCTGCCATTCCTGAAACCCATCACGGTCAAGGGGAAATGCCCTGGCAACGAACAGGATGACGAGCGTCCGTTCACCTGACTGAGTGAGGGCGGTTCCAATTCGAGTATCGAGGAAGCGATGCCCAAGCGTGGCTCTGAGGGGAAACCCGGCATCCTCGTCAGCAACGACTTTGAAGTGAAATTCGTCATCTCACTCAGGCCATAGGGAAGGTTGCCTCTCAATGGTTTGAACTTGCCGGTGGTTGGAGGTGGATAGCCAGCACAAAGTTGTTGCTGTTATTAAGGATGTTTTTGCTGGAGCAAACGTAAAGAAGCACGCGTTTGACTTCTTCTTCCTTATCAGAGATATCAAGCAGTATCGCATCATACTGATGAGATTCGATTGTCCAGAACGGTTAGGGTATTCAATCAATAGAACCCACATACAATGTGTTCTTGTACGGTAGCATAAACTATAACCAGGCGTTTCACGAAGCAAATAAAGAAGCAGCAACACAAGATGAGAGTGATGACGCGTCTGATGTAGGGTCAAACAAAGGCAAACATGTCTTTATTCTATCTCAACACCACCACAAGCAAAAAACTGATCGTTTGATCTATCTAGTTCAGATTTCCTCTCTGGAGCCATGCCCACGACCTCGTAATGCCTGTAATCCTATGGCCATAGAACCACAGCGGTGCTACAGCGAGAAAGATGGCGACCTGAATGAAAGCTAGCGTAAGGAACATGTACCACCCGGATTTGAGCCACCAATCGACGAGACCGAGGGAGATACCAGCGGCAATGGTGTTCTTGAGGACATTGACGACGACGCCGATGTCAATGGCCTTTTCGGGGTAGATGTCAGTCGCATACGACATGAGAATCGTGCAGCCACCAGTAAGGTTGACATTGATGAGGGCCCAGAGTACACCGATGGCGGCCCAATGCCATTGGTTCGCGAGTCCGTAGCCGGCCAAAGCGGTGGAAATGGGCGTCGAGATGGCGAGCGGGACCAGAAGCGGGAGGGACGCTTCGGGCTTGTGGTAGCCGTTACGTCTGCTGAACCCAGCGACCAGCTTATCGGCCATCATGCCACCGATGAGAATACCGGCGCTTAGCCCTACGAGGACACTGATGTTGAACAGCCCAACGAGACCGGGAGACCACATCAGCGGAGGCAGCGAGAATGTCAGGGAGACGAGAATGGATACGGCGATGGTAGTCGAGATGGAGACACCAAAGATCAGAACGGTGATCAAGACGGCAGGCGTGGCCAAGAGGCAGTAGGGCGTGACGAGCGTGGCCAACCAGCCGCCGGGTGGGCGGTGGTACACAAAGCGGATGAAGAAAGACCGGCGTGACCAAACGTTGGCCCAGGTGGTGGGAGGGTACTCCTCGGCGGGCACGATGTTGGGACCAAGGTCCAGCTCCTGGCTTGTCGCGTCATCTTTGGAGCCGATAAGCTCCAGCTCGTGGCTCTGGGACACGGCCTTCGACGCGCCTGCGAGCGGGGGCTCGCCGATCATGCGGATGTTGGCGACGGGCTCCGGGAACATGGCGAGGCAGCCGACCATGTTGAGGGCCGACATGGCACCAAACAAGTATTGCGGATATCGCCAACTGCCGAGCCCCTCGACCATGTAGCCGGCGAAAAGAGGACCGAATACGGCGCCGGCGCCGAGCGACCACGTGTAGATGCTCATGGCGCGGCCAATGTATTCTTGCGGAAACAGCATGACGACGATCATGGGACCCATCGACTCGACGACGCCGCCTCCCAGGCCGCCGACCAGCCGGGCGGCGAGAAGAGAGTCGTATGTTTGCGCGGCGGCTTGCCAGAAGAAGCAGACCGTGAAGACTGTAAGCCCGGATATCATGGTGTACCTGCCACCGATGTGCGCGACCATAGGCACCGCCCAGATATTCTGATCATGGCCTGTCAGGGAACGCTATGAAGGGGGGGGAGGGGTGATATGGGTTGGGAGAGCAGGGGAAGCTGCTTACACCAAAGCCAAGTGCGAGGGTAGCGAAGCTGGCTAACCGAGAGGCCTCGGCCGGGCTTACGTGCAGCTCTTGTATAATCGGGCCCAACATGGGCGGCACTGAGGCGCTCATGACCTGACCCATCATGACGAACCAGCAGAGAGATGCCAGCATGCAAATACGCCACCAGACCGGCCATGACTAAAGAGAGAGAGAGAGAGAGAGCATGTCAGCAAAGGAACAGTCTTTCCATTGATTGGCAGATAGGGAGATTGGAAGAGAGCCGATCATGTGAGCTTTCATGACGGACGTCGAGCCGAGGAGAAAGATGAGGCATGTGGCACGGTGACTCTGATATCCCCTCTCTCGTCGCTCCCGGATATGCATTCTGTGAGGATTGATCAAACAAACCTTTGGGTCTGCCGCCGCACTGGCCGGCACTGCGTCTCCCAGGGCTGAGCCCATGATGAAGACTTATCTCGGTGACGGGGGAAAGCACTGCTTGTCCCGAAGTCGAAAATCAGATGCGCGAGGAACGATGGTGATGAGTCCAGGTAGCGCTCGACGCTAGCAAAGTGAATCGATATGGACGTCTATGGGATGGTTTTTTTTTTTTTTTTTGGCGAGTGATCATCGGTAGAATCAGAAACACCGAGTGCAATGGGGTCGATCTTGTAGGAACGGCAGTCCGAACACCTTTTCCCGGGTGATAAAGCGGAGACGTCGAGATGTCGCGTGTAGGTGGGAGGGCAGTCTGACATGTAAGGCGTCCCCCCCAGGGTCTGACTCGATGCGCAGGGTTGGTCCCCGCCTTTGCGGTCAACACCTCGGGAGACGCACCATCTTCCCATACGGATGGAGAAATGAACTACATCAGGTTTTTGGAATCGGGGGGGCTATGTTCGGGTACAACGGGACGTACAAACTTGACCCTGGCGGCGGATCAAACGCATGAAATCCACCCCGCGGGCAATGCGACGACTATCTGTTTGCCCGTTTGCCGGCGTGACACATTCGCTGTCCCATGATCGACTCGGCGCACGTGGAGGTTCCGTCTGATTTCATCTCCGGTGGATGTGCCGCTGCAATCGTTGACCAGGTTTAGAATGCTGGGAAGGTAGAGATATGTGAAGTTGAGGGTACTCATTAGAACGACATGTTGACCTCTGGACTATTGCCCCACGACTATCTGTTCGAACCCAAGGGATTCGACTTGACGAAGAAATAATGCGGTTCATTAAAACTACAATATGGACCGACAGACATTCAGCTTTTGACATAGTTTGGCTGATGACAATGCGTCACGAAAACACTATTGATAGCATCTGTGTGACGAGATTGTATCGCTGCTAACACAAGATAACTTGAACGCCATGATAAATAGAGAGTATTAAGTCAATCTCACCGTTAAGCTTTTGTGTAATTGCTCTGGACAGCCTTGCTTTTCTTTACGAATGCCCTCATCAGCTTGGAAGTTTCAGCCCAGACAACTTCCATTCGTCATCTAGCATAGTGAACCTTTGCACGATGACAGCCTTTTGTTAACTCATCAGTTGCCTCCTTGGAATCGGCGTTGCATAACATGGTATTTTCAAAGTGCGGTGGGTGGCAACCAGTCGTTGCATTTCCTCGTTTAGTCTGATGCTCTAACGAGATTAGGGGGTGAACAGCAAGGTACTGCCAACATCTTTACGCTATCCACTCCGCGTGGAGACGTACTCAGCGGCTGGTATTGCTGCCGGAGTTGAGCCTGTGATTGCCTATAGTAGACATGGAGAAGTACGAATCAAGGGTGGATGCCATGAACAACACTATCTTGTGGTAAGCCACAAACCGCCGTGATTGCCCTCCAGGATTCCTTCGTCTCAGGGACAGGTCGAGGTGCGATAGAGAGGGAGGTTGTTCCCTGTCGATACCAAACACAATCATGCTGCCACTTGCCATCTGAGGCATCAGACGAATGTCGCTCACGCGCGGCCTTGTCTAGAGCGCTAGAACTAATCAGAGCGTTCGAACCCGTCATCAGTGACGTCGGCCTGGCGGGCAATCTCCTTGCGTGCGAGTTGGTGCACCCAGCCACATCGTCTCCGCAAGGATGAGATGATACATACTCCCAACGTTCGCCTCTGTAAACGTAAGCGGAGGGTACAGCTTTTGAGGGCTGAGGACAATCTGCCGCTGGCAATTAGATTGGTATCTGGCTTTCCATGTGCTATGAGTGAGATTGACTTTGGAGAAAGCTTGTGGACGCCACCCTCGAACGTTTTCTAGCTTGTGGTGTGGCTGCGGCTGACTCTGGTGAGCCCATTTGTGACAATCCAGCCTTTCAGCATGAAATGATATGCCAACAGTAAGCAGGACAACCTGCATTCAATCTCGACTAGTTTTGAGACTCACGGTATTTCTTCATGGCGAGGCGGTGCAATCTTCATTGATGGTTGCTGGGCGTGCATCTGTTTACATTGATACCATACTTTTGGGTAAGTTGAGTGATGGCGGGTGCGTCAATAATACCGCTGTTAATGAGCTTGCATCCCTGTTGACACAAAAGCTAACGCGAAATGTATCATTCCTATGAAACAAACGTGTGAAAGATGCTGTAACCCCCCTCTCCCATCCCGTCAGTCAACTGCGGCAATTTTCACACTCAAGCTCGGTTTTCGAGCAACACGATGCGATGCCCCAGTCGGTGTCGCGGGGCAACAGACGGCCGCGTTTCCGGGGATCGCTTCTGGACCATGATGTCTTTTGTCACGATATGTAAGCTGCTATTACTCCGTACTGCCTATGTAACTAACGGTATCGTTTCATTATGTGACAGTTATAAGCCTAGCTCCTACCTGCTAGTTGCTATAATGGTAACAGTATTAATTTAAGTGTAGTAACTAGCTATAAATCTAAAGCACAGTAGGTTTGATTCCTATTAGGGTCCCCTGGCCTAAAACAAAATCCTAAAAGTCTATATAGATCTTTACCACCTATAATTAGCGAGATATACCTAACTAGGTTTCTACTAAAGAGTGTTTAGATCTGACTTGCTAGGTTAAATCTGGGGTGTGTGTCATGATATATAAGCTACTATTACTGCCCATGTAACTAGCGGTATCGTTTTGTGTGATGACAAATAATTGCCACTGCGCAATTACGGCTTATTTCACAACATTTTGTTATTACCTGACATCTTTTGTGTTTTGCAGTATGCAAACACCCCATCAACCTTGCCAATCCACGCCGGCTTCTGCAAGAATACCTCGTCGCGGCCCTGCCCAAGATCTCAAACTTAGCATACTAGAAGGTTAGCTCGCATAGGAGGGCGACAAGGTTTAGTGTGCGAGAGCCTCGTATAGAAACTGCAGGGGTCACCATTGCCGTTCGTTACATAGTAGGGTCTCTTTCTCGGTGCTGTTTGACCATGGTTTGTGACGACACAGGCATTTCCCTGCGAGACGGCCATGGGGCATTACACCCTGTTCTGATCGGGGCTTCCCACTTCTAATTGGCGTCGATATTTTGTTTTGTCACTAAGGGGGGGGGGGGGATTTCACCTTTGCAAACCGGGGTTTTCGCCGCCGAGGCGCAGTTTTTACACGTACACTGAACCCTCCTCAGTCCCCGAAATCGCCAAATGTTCCGGTTCAAGCCTCTCCCGACAGGACGAAACAGTCTCCGAGTTGAGTTATTGTAAACGAGTGAGTGGTTCGAAAAAATACCGATGGTCGAAGGCGGACGCGACCGAAGCGCCGGGCCCCGCCACCATCTCCGAAGCGTGCTGGACGAATGATCAAGACAACTGTCATCGTGCAAACGTGGACAGGCTCGGTTGGGGACCCCCTTCGTCATGTCGTGGACCGATATGTAGACTACTGGGTTTTCACGGTGTTTCAAAAGAGATCCACCCTCACTAAATTATATTTGCACCCTGAGCCATGGCATCCCACTAAGTTCAATTGCCATTCTACATAGTATTTAGGGAATAGGCCTGGATCAAATCTCCAGCCATTCTGCACCAAGTGTCTGGGTGATATAATACGGTGTAGATATAATATGTCGCGAAGAATCTAAGGTATATACAGGCTAAACGCACAGCTCAAGCCAACCAATCAATAGACCACCGGCCAGTCCGAATCGTAGCGGATGAGGTTGATGCCCAACTGCGCCGTGCCGGCGTCGTTGTAGTAGTGGTAGACGAGCACGTCGGCGTCCGCGTCGGTGAAGACGGCGGGGTGGCCGGGCCCGTGGACCGAGCCGTGGCTCGCCATGATCTGGGTGCCGCCGCCGGACGTCATCTGCTTCCCGCTGCGGTCGACGTACGGGCCCGTCACGCTGGCGGAGCGGCCGACCATGATGCGGTAGGTGCTGGCGGCGCCGTTGCAGCACCTGTCGAAGGCGACGTAGAGGTAGTAGAAGCCGCCGCGGCGCGTGATGAAGGGCGCCTCGACGGCGCCGCCGGCCTCGGTGCGCCGCGCGAGGGACAGGAGGCTCGTGCCGGCGCGCTTGCCGGTGCCCGGGTCCAGCGGGATCATCTTGATGCCGGTGCCGAAGGAGCCGAACGACAGCCACCAGCCGCCCTGGGCGTCGACGACGAGGTTGGGGTCGATGGCGTTGTAGTCGTTGGAGGGCGTCGTCTCGACGACGACGCCCTGGTTGGTCCACGACCCGGACGCGCCCGTGCTGCTCGTGGCCAGGAAGATGGCCGACTTGCGGGACCCAAAGGTCGAGGCCGAGTAGTACATGTAGTACCGGCCGTTGCGGTAGGAGATGTCGGGGGCCCAGAGGTTGGTGTCGCCGCCCGTGTAGGGCGTGGTCCAAGGCGCGCCGCCCGGGAACGCGACGCCGACGTCACGCCACGCGGTGCGGTCGGTGGACGTCTTGAGCCCGATGTTCGGTGCCGTGAACGCCATGAGGTATGTGCCGCCCGGGGTCTTGACGACCGTCGGGTCGTGGGTGAACGTGTCGCCGGTGACTCTGCCCGGACCGGGATATTGGCCGTTGACGCCGGGCGCCATGGCTACGACGGCAAGGGCGGCTCCGATGAGCTGCTTCCACATG
Source organism: Colletotrichum caudatum (assembly GCA_030867225.1). Taxonomy (NCBI): domain Eukaryota; kingdom Fungi; phylum Ascomycota; class Sordariomycetes; order Glomerellales; family Glomerellaceae; genus Colletotrichum; species Colletotrichum caudatum. The sequence continues at coordinate 10,370 of MU846477.1, forward strand.
GCTAGCATTTTGAGGTCTCGAGTTTAACTGCGTAGCCGCTTGTCGTCGATCTTTGGACTCGAGGAGGTGGTGCTGCTGGGACGGCAGGTCAAAGACCCTGCCCGTCTGTAGCGCCACCTCGTTCGTCTCTTATAGAATTGTACGGCACCTTCATCGAAATACCTAACCCCTTTGCGTTCAGGTAACAACCGGGATCGCAATGGTCCATAGCGGCCAATACGGCGTTTCCAAGCGCGCGACGGAATAATCGCCAACAGGCCGCGGGGTTATGTCCCGTTTGGTGACTAGGGAGACTCGCTTATCGAGTAAATGACCGGCGGAAGGAGGGGGCTGCCCCGTCACATTATTCTTTTTATTGCCCCTTAATAGAAACAGGACGTTCACACATTGAACACTTGGCCAAAGAGGGTGGCCTCATTGGTAGTCCAGGCGCCTAGGTTCCCGTCTATGATTGTGCGAGTAGAGAGAAGCAGCCGTAGGCGGTAACGGGGTCCAGTGGAAATGGTGCTCGTGACTGTTTTCTGGTTTAAAGCAGGGTGGCATTGTTCTTGTAAGACACGACGCGAGCCCCGGTTCACCAGTTAACGGCATTTCGTCTTCCAGGAAGGTCTTTGCAACAATGGACACATCCGGATCCGTTGCTGATGTGGGGAAGAGTTGCCGATGCGTCGGCTTGTGAGAAGAACGGACGGATGATTTGGGATATATTAATTGGTTCCAGCACGGCGTACCAAGAAGTACAAGGTGGTGGTTTCCGACATCCGCGCCAATGACCGACGAGTGATAAATTAAACGATCATTAAGCGGCCCAGTAAACCCAACTTGAACGTCCAGGGGCATCCGCCGGATGTGGATATCAAACCCCCTTGAACGACATGAAGAAGGAAAGCCGCCTTTGAAACCTTCTTCCTTTGCAACACGTTCATGCTTGGACGTATGAAATCTTTCCTGCAATGTTACGCAGACCAGCCCCAATGGTTCAGTCGGCACTGTCACTGAAATATCATTCACCTCTCTACGTAGTATAGCATCGAATGCAAGTCAGAGGGCGGCGGACTATATTGCACCAATTGACGTAGCTCGTCCAGGGGGGGGTATCATCGCTCGGAGGATGCCACGGTGGGCATCTAGTTCGTCCGATCCAGGCTCCAGACGCCGAGATAGGGCCATGGCGCCAAGACATTACGGTGTATATATATGCTTGAAGGGGCTTGGAGCGAATACTGGGCCCGGACCCTGACCGACAAGAGGTGAATGTCCGTGGGTCCAGACAGATCATCAGTCGCCGAGATGTCAAAGATGACACTGCAATCGTACGCAGGGCTGCAAGTGTGACGGTTGTGCATAGATGAGCAACTATTTGAAGCGGTTCGCGATCGCGAGCGGTGATGCCAACACCCCGAACCTATCGTTGTGAACGACAAGAAGTCTGCACAAATCAAAACCTATTTCCGGAATTCCCAAAGTACAAACACCCTCTACTCTTGACTATTGGTAATGCTTGACGGGAGCAAAGTGCGCCAGTGACTACCGACCGCGCCCGAAATCGAAAACCGGGACGCAGATCAAGTAGAGCGCCGGACTCGCATTGTAGATATTTTTTTAATTTTTTTTCTTGCTTAGGATCATTAGGTCTATCTATCATTCACGATAAACAGTTGACTGTGACACAAGACCAACGCTCCAGGTTCATGCCGCTCGCGTCCGCAACAGGTATCAGACGCTGCTCCAAAACATGACAGGGGCCTTTGTTTTATGGCCGTACGCGAAGGACGAGGGTTTAGCAAAAGTCTGTCTAAAACACGACACAACACAACACAACACGACAGCCCGTGCTGTCCGTCTACCCGCCGCCTCATTACTTCACCGCTCCGCGTCACTCCCCGCCAGGTTTCCGGTCGATGGCCGGGCGCAGCAGCTTGCAGAACCCGAGCCACAGCGCCACCGAGAGGAGGGGGAAGACGCCCGAGAAGTACAGCGCGAAGCTGTAGCCCCTGTACTCGGCCATCCACCCGCCCAGCGACGACGAGATGGCGGCGCCCGTCTGGCGCGTCATGCCCCCGACGATGCCGAAGGTGACGTTGACCCTCCCGGTGCCGGCCATCATGACGGCGATCAGGCCGGGGATCGCCACGCTCTGGATGCCCGCGCCGATGCCGTCGAGGATCTGGACGGGCCAGACGCCCCAGTTCTCGATCCAGCGGCCCGCGACGGCGGCGCGGACGGGCAGGACGACGTACGACACCAGCACGGCGAACCAGTACCCGTAGCGGCCGGCGAGCCAGGGCGTCATGAGCGACACGACGATCATGGTGCCCTGCGCGATGATGACGGTCAGGCCGGTCGTGCCGGCGGGGTCGCCCTTGCCCATGGCCACGAGCCCCTGGCCGTAGAGGAAGAGGATCGCCGCGTTGCCGAGGTGGAACAGGAAGACGGTGGCGCCGACGACCATGAGCGCCTTGTTCTTCAGGAGGAGCCCGAACGGGCTGGCCGAGAACCTCTTCTTCCTGTCCCGCACTCTGGCGAGCAGGGTCCTGCGCGGGGGGGCGGCGGCGGCGACGACGACGCCCCGTTCCGCTTGGTCTTCGTCTTCCGTCACCGACCTGCCGGTGTCTTGCGTGTCTGGCGTTTGAACGGGAGGTTTGGGTTCATCGTGGACGGCGTCGCCTGCTCCCCCTCCCCCTCCTCCTCTCGCGGCCGCGTGGTCGATGGCCCGCGCCGGCAGCAGGAAGACGGATACGATTGTCGCGGCGCAAAAGGCCATGACCAGCCAGAAGACGGCCGTCAGCCCGAAGCGCGACCCCAGCCCGGCGGCCAGGCCGGCGCTGACCATGTTGCCGGCGTGGTTGGCCGCCTGGTTGCGCCCGTTGAGCGTGCGGAAGGTGTGCTTGCCCTTGCCGTTGCGGCTGCCGACCGGGTCGGGGGAGCAGATGCCCAGCGTGAGCGCGACGAGCAGGGGCATCAGCGTCGTGCCGGCGACGGCGGACACGATCTGCGTCGAGAAGACGAGGGCCGGGTGCGTCGAGAGGAGGTTGACCCCCTGGGAGACGCCGACGAGGAGGGAGCAGCTCGCGGCAAGCAGACGCTTGTGGCTAGAGAGTCGAACGCATCAGCTCTCCCCCACCCAACCTCATGATAGAACCCGGGACGCATCGAGCAAATACGGGAGACTCCGGGCACTTACTCTGTCGCGTCTATGAGGGCTCCCACCGGCCCGGTCGCGAGGATGGTGGCTATGCCGCTCACCGTGTTGACGAAGCCACGCAGCCCGGGGGCCCATCCGTGGTGCTGGAGGTAGACGCCAAGGAATGGCCCGACTCCGTCCTGGACGTCTCCCATGAAGAAGGCCAAGACGAAGAGGGCCCAACGGGCGCGCCTCATGAGCTTGGCATCTCTGGGGTCATCCGGGCCCAGGTCCGCTTCGGCGAGTTCCTCGTCGAGGCGGACATTCGAGACGGTGGGCGGCGGCGCCGACGCCGACCCGTTGTTGAGCGGGACATCCCGCTTGTCGTCGTCGTCGAAGTTGCAGGCCAGCTCAATCGGACGCAAGGACTCGAAGCTGACGACGTCGCGCGGGTCCATCTCGCAGCTCTTGGCGTCCATTGTTTTTCGTTCTTTTTCGTCGAGGGAGACAAACAGTCATCAACCACAACAGAAACAGTCATCCGTGATAGCGAGGTGCGTGGTGGAGGCTGGGCGGCCATTCGCTATAAGAGGCACGGCCCCATCCACTCAGCACGACGGGAGGGACGGGACAGGACGGACGGGCGGACGCGGAGGAAGGGAGGGGAGGGGGGGGGGAGGCACACGGGCAGAGATCTCGACCTACGTCAACGAAAGGGTCGCCCCGACAGCCGTGGCAAACTATGCTTAACATAGCCCGTCGGCGGGGAAAGCTTCTGCTCGACCAAGGGCAGCTTGGGCGTGTTTGGGCGCCGTTGACGTGTCGTGGAGGACAAGGTTGGGCAGGTTGACGCGGATTTCGAAACGTGCACACACATCAAACAGTCGTCCGAACGAAGGGACGACGAGGAGCAAGGCGCTGCAGACGAAAGCACGGCTATACGGAACGAAGCGGCTTGGCCTACGGCGTAGATGTCGAAGTGAAGGGGACGTTTGTTTATACAGGTTGACGATACGCTGCTGGCTGAAGCGGGCACAGACTGCCAAGCGCCGGGAAAGAATGCTGTGACATGCGCTTGTTCTTATCCAAGAAGGGTCCCCGTCTCGGGGCTCGTCAAGGACAAGAGTTTCTATTTTTGGGTTGGAAGATGATCCCCCGGGTCTAGTATCTGGGTATCCAGTCAGCCTACCCGGGGACGGGAAGGAAGTTATCTCGAGGCCGCAGACGGCAGTGAAGAGGGATAAAATCCACCGCTCGACCGACGGAAATCAAAAGCGGTGTTGATATGCTGGCCTCAACAAACCAGGCATCTGCGTGACGGAGACGATAACAGGTGAATCGTGATGGGAACCTGAGGCCGGCATGTGCTCCGAGTTTTGAGTTAGGCCTCGGAGCGTCAAACCATAATTTCATGACACAGCAGTGACATGGCGGCCGGCAGCTCGATCTGTGATTGATGAACATGCCACCTCAACTCAGACGATTGGTCGTCCGACGAAGAAGGGGTTCGTTTGGGGTACCCATCGGTGGGAAATCGTCAACCTCATGGTGGTAAGTAACTGTTGCCAATATGAATGTTGTTATCCCGACTCTGTTCTCGGTGAGTTAGGTTGCCAGGTGCAGCTCATGCATGGGTGAGAGGAGGAGGAGGAGGAGGATCACGTGGCAGAAAGTCAACTGGCTTCAGATCTGCCCGCTGGCAACTTTAACTACCCGATAGGGTTTGGTATTCTCACAACTCTCACGAGCTAGAGCACACAGCAGGTAAGGATCATAAGGTGAAGAGAAGCTTGATTGTGAGAAAAGCACTGTAAGGAAAGGCCCATAGAAACACCAATGTCAAGGTCGGTCAGGTGACATTGCACATGACGTGGCTGATACCATCCGCCACACCGACATGAGCCTCCTGTGATAGTATTATTTGACAAAATATCGTGACAGTACTTAGGTGTAGTTGTAGCAACAACTGTGGTTCCACTTTTGTCATCACAACAAACAATCAACAACCACTCCAAAAGCAGACTCGACTCCAATCAAACCAACCAACCAACCAACCAACCAGGGCAACCCCTTGTCATCTTACAAGCAGAACTGGGATGTAGACTAAGCACATTCCTCAAGCTGCATCATGGATCGTTTTCTCATGGCTTCCTTCAAAGGCTCTATCAGTTCGTCTATGCCCTTCCGAACAGCCATGTCTACTAGACCCTCACCGTTTGGGCCTGGCTTTCCTGGATCGGCTCCGTTCTCCAGGAGGAAGATTGCGAGCTTCATGGCGTAAAGCACAGGGAACTTCGAATCGTCGTGGCAGGCAATGGCTGCAGAAAGCGGCGTCCAGCCATGGTCGTCCGCTGCATCAAGGTCGGCACCGTGATGGATGAGAAGAGTAACCAGCTTTGCGTAGCCTTCTTTCACGGCCTCTAGCAGTGGTGTTCGACTAGTATTGTCGCGAGCGTTGACGTCGAAGCCCTGCTCTAATACCCATTGAACACAGCCAAAGTTCTCATCAGAAATATAGGTTGCTGAACACACCACATGAAGGAAGGTTTGACCCTTGTTGTTCCTGTGCGCGGCATCCACGCCTGCCTCCACCAACAGCTTTGCGTTGGATAATATGGAATTACTCCGCCAGGTTTGCAATTCGAAAAGCGGGGTTTGGCCGCTGTGATCGGTGATTGTGATATCAGGTTGCTTTTCTAGGAATCGTTGGAAATATTGGCTGCCACTGTTGCGAATGGCATCAAAAACCGGTGTCCGCCCACGGTTGTCCCTGCGGTTGATGTTGGCGCCGTGCGATAGCAAAACATCCAAACAGGCCATTTCTTCTAGCAGCAAAGCGTACAAAAGCGGCGTCATGAAGTTGTTATTGGTCGCTTCGACTTCGGCGCCTACTTTAAGCAAGAAACTAGCAGTTTTGGGGTCGCCGTTGTTGCAGGCAATATGAAGGGGCGTACCGCCATATTCATCGCGTGAGTCAAGCTTCGCGCCCGCTTCCACCAACATCTCTGCAAATGCCAAGTGTCCATTAAAGCAGGCAAAATGAAGAGGAGTCCGGCCGTACTTGCCGGCGGATTCCATTTCGGCACCACTCGCCAGCAACAGCTTTGCAATCGCGGCATTTGCGGCATCTGCGGTATAGTGAAGGGGTGTCATTTCAAATCGACCCTTTGGACTCACGTCTGCCCCTGCATTCAGCAGCAACTGTACAACTGCCTCTTTGCCGTGCTCGCAAGCAATATGCAAGGGCGTTTGACTTGAATTATTGACGTAGCGTACGTCAGCGCCTGATTGTAACAGAAGACTTGTAATCCTTTCGTTTCCGGTTTGGGCAGCAATGGCGAGGGCGCACGAAACGTCTTCATCGCACGTCTTGCTTGAAAGTATTGGAGTCTGGCCGTCCTCCCCGGACGAGGGCATGGTGCGCTCATCGGGTACTTCAAGTCCCTCTTCTCCGTCATGTTCTTCATCTGACGATGCCAGCCTTGATGGACTGCGAACACGCGAGAGACTTGATTTGCTGCGCTCATGCAGAAAGAGCCTTACGAATGCTTCATTGTTCTTCTCCACGGCCCGAACAAGCGGGCTGGAGTTAACGTATCTCGTATTACGGAACTCAGGACTCGCACCCAGTTCGAAAAGCTTTTTCGCGATATTAATGTCTTTGCTCTGTGCGGCATAAAAAAGCGGCGTTTCACCCTTCTCGGATTCATAGTCGAGAATCGGACCGATGTTACAACCGCCAGGTCGGTGTGAGTTGTTGGCAATATGATCCAAGAGCACATTGGCAGTTTCCTCGTGGCCCTCTACCATGGTCGCAAGAAGAGGATACTTATATCGCCCCCCGACTTTATCGACATCAAGGTTGCGTTGAAGACAAATCTTGACAAGCATAGTAAATCCCTTTGCAGCGGCAATATATAAAAGGCTTGTGGAGGAAGGCTTGTGTCGGCGAACCATGGTTCTCTCGAACAAGTTGTTCATCTGTATCCAGAGGTCCACCGCAAAATCCTCGACGAACTTGTCTTGTGGTATCCCATGGACCGCCGCGGCTTCAGCGTGATGAAGAACCTGATTCGTTGCGTAATCCAGAAATGGGAATCGCTCGGCCACCTTCGTTCTCGGACCTCTCAAAAAGTCTGCCCGTTCAATGGATTTATTGAACAAGAATTTGTCGTCCGGTAGGTAGGCCATGATGTTGACTCTGATTAGGTACGTATAGCAACAGTCCTTCAACCTATCCTGGCTTCGACCTTCATAGTTATCGCTCATGTCTGGCCAAAGAGTACGCAGACCGTCATCCTTGAACAGGAAGTCCCGTACCGATTCATGGATGAACTGAACCGTCCTATCATCTGACTTCGTTGCCTCGGCAAGCCCCTTGGATGAACTGACGATCAAGCGGTCCAATACTTCGAGAGTGATGTCTTCGGCATCCCATTCTTCTAGCGCATCAGGCTCCAGACCAGACGCTATAGCAAAGTAGTACTCTCTCCGCTTGAGTGGCCTTTGACTGTAGAGCAACAACTGAATGCAGAGGAGCAAGTCCTCCGTATCCTCTTGATCTCTTGTGAGGATATTCTGAAACAGCTTGCTCAACTCAGAGGGTATATCCCTGATCCGCGTTCTCGCCACGAATATCCGACCTCTCCGGTACTCATTGTTTAGGATGTTGACGACCAGAACAACCCACATGAAAACGCCAGAAGCTTTTCGTAGAATTTCATCAATCACCTTCTGGCTCCCCGATCCGGAACCAGCCCGGAGTTCGCTGCGCACGTAATCTTCCAAGTCTTTTCTGTGTCCGAATTGATCTTCCAGAGCGAGCTTCCGACCATAGAAGATATCAATTTGCGGATAATGGCGACTGGAGAAGCAGACGTAGAAGCGAGTGTCGTTTTGCACCGCAAATTGCCCAAGATCCTCGAAACATTTGACCATGTCCGAGACCTCATTGTCATCGCACTCGTCAAGAGCATCGATGAAGCAAGTCAACTGCTTGTCTCCCAGTCCCCGGACCGCGCTGCGGAAGAGATCTTTTAGTTGCTCAAGGCCCCATCCCTCGGAGTCTGGGTGCCCCAAGGGTGCGAGGTCCGGGTCGTCAAGCAATGTCTGTAGATCAGGGATACTATCCAGAAGCTGATACACCAGGGATCGATACATCCCCAAAGTCGTTTTCTCAAGCTCTTCGCCTCTGGCGTTGAAGAAGAAGGAGATCAAGGTTTCGTGTGTGCTCTTCCTCCTCTTTGCTCGAGTAAAGGCAAACTTCATGAGCGTCGATTTTCCAGCACCAGGCTTCCCCCTGATCCAGAGAAAGCCGTGGTGCTGAGCGTACTTCTGGCGGTCCATCCAAGCTGCGTAGTCGGGGTGCTGAACTAGCCACTCGCATGTCTTTGCGTGGACGGCTTTGATGTTCGCTTGCCTTTTGTCGATTTGGCTGAACTTCAGGGAGTCCAGCAGCACCTTTCTGTGGTCTGACGGTGGCAGTGATCGAACTATAGTCAAAGGTAAGCATAGAACGACCCGGAAATCAGCCCGATCCACTCACCAGTGTCGGGCGCTGCGGTTTGTGCCGTAGAGCTGGCTTCTTCTTGCGGTGTGAAACAATAGAGAAGCTCCTTTGTATAAGCTGCCGCCGTTGCAGCCGCGTATCTCTGCCACCGTTTCGCTTTGTGGCTGTCCGAGTAGTCGCAGATGCCGCGCACGACCAGGCATGGAAAGTTGTCCATCAGCCCCGCCGCCTCCATCTCGAAGCAAATGATACCCAGATCTTTGGCAAGACGGTCTCTTGTCTGCGCGTGCTTTATCACCTGGTTCCCGGATGCAATGATGCCGTAATGAATCTTCGGTGTAGCTGCCGCGGGCCGCGGCTCGCGTTCCACGACCTTGGATATATCGCAGTCATTGCAGGTGTCTCCGCCTGTATGTTCATACAAGGCCTGGAACAACCGATCTTCGTCCATGCTTTTGTACAAGTATTCGGACATTTTGGGATAACGCTGTTCCATGTCAGCCAGGAAAGCTGGAATCCGATTCGGCCACATTTCGTGGTTGGCGCGCAGCTTAGCGACCGCCGTCAGCACCGATTGTGGGGGTTTGTTCAGGGTGCCGATGCGTTCGAACCGGCCGTCATGGACGGCTTTTCCAAAGTCGTATTGCACCACACCCGAGGAGTCTCCAGTCGGATTGCTGACCACGACATCGCCGAGGCGTATGTCGACCTTGCCGGGAACGCCGCCACCGATCCCGACCATCAACCCAACACGCATCGAAGGAAAGCTCCACCGCATGTTGTTCGCCACCACCGCCGCGCTGTTCGTACCGTACTGCCCTGACGGCAAGCAGGCGATGACAGTGTTATGGGGGCCTATGCGGCCAAATGAGTATACATTGCTATCGTTGGGTTTCATGGCGAGAGGGTCGTGTTCCTCGTCCAGCATGGCTTCTGCAGCGGCCCTCTCGAGGGGGAGAGCGCAGACCCAGCCTACAGTGTAGTCTTCATGCGAAAGCTTGACCGCCGTGTAGTCGGGAGCCGCGTTGGTCAACCTCGGTCGTTTTGGGACCGTATTCGTGACTACATCCTCGTCGCTGGCTTCGTCCTCGGTCCGCCTTTTGGCGAAATGTCGCCGTGTTCCCCCCAAGTGCGGATTGAAACCGGCTCGGTCGTGGTCACGCCCATGGCCGGACATTGTGATCAGGCTGCGGGCTAAGTTTCACAGCAGCCGGCTTGTTGTTGTCTCGTCAATACACTGCGAGGAATCAGAATGACGGCAATTGATGTGTCTCGGACAGCTTCCCTCAGGACCGTGATCCCTAGTGGCTGCGACGTCGGGGAGCCTGCGAACGAGTATCCTGAGTCGAAATTCAAGCCGGACGAAGATATGAAGGGGAGAACGAGGGGTAGAGAAGATGCTGCTTATCGCGCGGACCTACATAGTGGGCCGCGAGAATCAGGCTGCATGAACACAGCCTCGAATGGACTCTGTTGGCGCGGAGGCATGGCGCTTTTCCAATCAAGCCCCTGTCAGATGATCATCCGCTGACCTATCACGTTATTTCACCTGCATGGTTGACACCTGTCAATTGAGCGTATAGGGAAGTTCGCGTTGCTAACCGTGGTCAAGTTGGATCAACCAGATTCTCCCTTGCTACATGTCGTGAAGCTGGAATAGCTTCGTGTGGCTAGTATCAGCAGTATCCACCACAGATGTGGCGTCTCACCACACAGACCACTTGGGATGAGTATTTCTAGCTCATTTTCGGTTCATACGTAGATTCTTAATAGGACAACTACTTTTCTCTCAAATGACTAGACGTTGCGGTTCATCACACTACACATCAAGGACACGTATGACTATTTATGTATTCTGAGTGACTACTCAATGATGGACCACAGGTCAGTGCCAGCTGCATATTGCATCACGATATCAGCCGTACTGTCAGAGGCGTCTGGCCCGAGTGATGAAGTCAGCGATAGGGGTCACTCTGCGATAGGAGGTAGGTTGGTTGTTGTTGTCACATTCGAATCTGGCCAACTGTAACTATCGTGGGCCCGGATAGGGGTTTTATCCTTCATCTGGATGACAAATAGGGCTCCACCGGCGATCCCCTGTCAGGCCCCTGACACGTACGTGTCTTCAGCTTATTTGCTTCAGTGATGTTGCTGAGTGGAGGGACGAAAGAAGGCAAAGCACCGTCACCTACCTATCATGTCTGACTAGAGATTACACGTATCAGGAATTTCTGGTATTGCGACATGTGGTCTGAGAGCTTGGCCTACGTAGAAAGTGACGTAGTATGAGTTACAGGTAGAAACAAATGATAACCTCGTAATAACCCAGACTAGAGACAAGAGAAAGTAGCATGGATATACGAGGTATCTTAAGCCATCTGATGAACCGTTATCAGAGCATTAGCTAGGCATACTTGAGATTATCGTGCTAGTGATCTTGTCTCATTTTTGATGTCAATAGGTCTTGCAGAGTTGTAGTAGGTTACAATCCGCCTTGGGAGATAATAACGCGTTCGAGTCCAAGAAGCTGTCAGAAAGGGGTAAAGTAGAGTGATAGGCGACCAAGAACTTAGTGT
>MU846478.1:0-21539 GCA_030867225.1 Colletotrichum caudatum
CCCCCCCCACACCCCGTCATGGCAAAATCGGCGTGGCGGTTTAGCAGCAGGCCGATTTTCCTGGGCCACCTCGTATATCCAGTCAGTTTGTCGCGCAAAAATCGGGCTGTCCGCTGCTCAAGACTTGGGGAGGGATATAGGCGGGCAGTAATGTGGCCTGCTATAACGAGCGTCAACGGCCTGGTAAGCACGTCCATGGCGCAGCTCAGGCACCGGTATTCCCCCCTCCCCCCCTAATTGGGCGAGTTGGCGCGTGCCCAGCGTGTTGGGTACATTAAAGCACGGAGGAGACAGAGTTGCCGTCGACAAGGGGTCGTGTTTGAGATACACGTTCGCCCCATCCTGCAGGGCTGCTGCATCTCGTGCGGCGCCCCCGAGCCCGTGCATGCCATAACTCGACGTAGGGCAAAAACTAAAGATAGTGGCAGTCGGGCCATCCACCACATGCCTCGGGTATGCGCGCCTCTTCCGCAGGCGGCAAGCTCGTCTCGTCCGTCTGTCTCGTTTACAACGGCTCTATGAATATGGGGAGCATCGGGGGAGAATGGCAGAAGGCTTCGCTGACGGAGGCGGATTGGGAACGATACCTTTTTTTTTTTCCTTTTTTCTTTTTGTGTCCGAACGGCATTATCGAAGCTGCAAACTCAGCTAACGGTGGCGAGCACTCAGCAGGTTGGATGCCCCATGCCCTTTCGTGCCTAGTGCTTGTCGGCGGTTCCGTCTTTGATCGTGCATCCGTCTGGTCAAGGTGAAGAGGTCGCTGCGATCCGGTTGTAGTCCTCGCACGGCGCCGGTGGGGTTCCTGCTCCACGTTGGCCCGGTACGGCACCGGCAACGGCACCGGCAACGGGTGGGTGACGGGACGGGCGACGGACGGCCCCAGTCCGGGATCGAATCGATACCCACCTTCTTGTACACCGTTCCTACCGGGGGCTGCCGAGGTGGCTCGCATCAGCAAACACTCGAGGCCCCAAAGGGGTTTGACACTGTAATTTTCACCTTTTTTGGTTTCTTTCCTTTCTTCTTGTTCTCCCCCCCCCCCCCCCCCCCCCCTTTTTTTTTTTTTTTTCTTTTTTTCATCCCCCCCCCCCCCCCCCCCTTTTTTTTTTCTCTCATCTACCGATCCCGGGCAAGTGCGGTATTTGGTCAGAAACCTAAAATCATCGGCTTCCCCTCCCCCCTTCTTTCACCGAACCATGCTTTCGGGGATTTGGCGTTCGGCGCTCGCAGGTCGGGGGGAAGGGGTCGCACCGACGCCGATGGCGTCCCGCCGATGAACCTCCCACAAACTAACGCGTGGTCCAAGACCAAACCTGATACCGCCAGAGCAAGCAAGTGCATCCGCCGAGAAGGGCCATCGTGGGAGAAGAGGGGGGGAGGGAGAGGAGGGGGGCAGGGGAGGACCGCATTGGCGACGTATGTCAGCACTGCCGGCATCATGCCTTCCAGAGCGGCAGCCACATCCTGTCAATGACACGTCGACTCTGCCTCCCCAGAGCCTTGGAATACACATGCTGTTTCTGCCGGCTTTGGTTTCCTCGAGATGGTCGCCCAGCGGGCGTTGTCAAAATAGGCAACACCCCTGGGAAGGGTAGAATAAGTAAATAAAAATAAAAAATAAAAGTGAAGTCCTCGCCGTCATTCCAACCGTCGCTAGCGCCATCGGAGGATGCAGAAGAGGCGTCATCCCGTCAGGTCATCCTGTCAGTCTTGCCGAGAACGGCGCTAGCCCGCCCGTTCCGCTTCGCATTCGGCACGCACGGACCACATCGTCTTCCCTTCCTCCACCGAACGCCGACTGAGCTGTGGGGAAAAAAAGAAGCCGGGGCTCCCTCCGCTCCCGCACTCGCTTAGCAGCCAAGACGCCCCTCCCTAACTAACCCATGCCAAAAGTTCCGATGATCGAATCCTTTCACCCGCCCTATCAGATGTCGAGCATCTCGTCTTTTGCTTCGTCTTTTGCTTCGTCCTTCTCTCCCGACCCGCCCTGCCGGACGAAGGGTTAAAGAATGCGGCTGCCTTGCCTCTCTCTGCCTGGTAACTGGTCCCAAGCCACCCCCCTCCCACCCTTGAAGCTGGTACCGGTAGAGACGAGTCATCTCTGCCATCCCGTCGACCCAACCAACCAGATCTTTCGGCATCAGCCTCTCTTACTTCTCCTACCTTGCGCCCAATCTCCCTGACAGCTCACCATTGTGGGGCAAACCACGCTAATATGGCATTCCGAAGAGGGCTTTTACCGTTTGCTATCAATGCGAGTGCGAGAAAGATGATGAGCCACTGCCTCCACAAGAGCCTCCCGCCCATTCCCCCCCCCAAGTCTGCGATTGACGTCCTACATATTCGTAGTCGGGCGCAACACTGCGCGCGCCCCGTCCCCCCCTCTACGTTTAGTGGTTCCTTGCTGCCATGAGGCTTACATGGACTTTGTCCTCAGTCTAAATCCCAAAGAGGAAGCCCTAAGAGAATGCGAAGCATTCCTGCTGGCTGGGTTCACTTGGCGATGATGGGTTCCCATCCTCCCCACCCCCCCCTTTTGGGCTTAGTAAGGTTAAGAGCACCCGTAGCAGGAACGCCGACGTTCGAGATGGGGAAAAGGCCTTTTTCGTGTGACCCTTCTCTCGCGCGCGCGCGTCGGCATGCTTCCCTTTCCGCGTGTTTATATATATATATCTATACATGACGACCGTCTTTTCCCATGCTCCAGCTTGAGTGAAGACGCTTGCTTTTCGGTTACAACAACAGCAAAAGGACCCGAGCTTCCGAACAAACAACTGTCTTTTTTTTTTTTTTGTTCTTGTTTTTTTTGAGACATCTCGTCTCCTGCGGCCCGCATATACGTCTTTTATCCCCCCCCAAAGAAAGAAGATAAAAGGAACTTTCTCTATTTCTCTCTAGACGTCCTCTTCAAAGTCGTCCCTTGGATTTCCATCCTTCTCCCCCTTTCCCCCCCCACAACGACTACGACAAAAAACCCAAGACGAGCCCAGACATGTCCGGCCCTCCGCCCCCTCTGCCGTCCGGCCTCGTGGTCTTCGGCCCCGATGCCAACTGCACCCTCGACCTCTGCCCCCTCGAGTACAGCCTGTACCGGTACCGCCCGAGCCTCGCCGTCAACATCCTCTTCCTCGCCCTCTTCGCCCTCGCCGCCGCCGTCCACGTCTGCCTCGGCGTCCGCTGGCGCGCCCGGGGGTTCATGGCCTTCATGGTCGCCGGCTGCCTCTGCGAGATGGTCGGCTACGCCGGCCGCATCGTCATGTACTACAACCCCTTCCAGTTCGTCGGGTTCATGTTACAGATTATTTTCATAACTTGCGGCCCCGTATTTTACACCGCCGCCATATACGTCACCATTGGCAGGGCGTAAGTTTTCCTCCCTTGTCCTTTTCCCCTCTTCTCCCATTGTTGCTTTTCTTTTCTTTTTCTTTTTCTTTTCTCATGAGAAGCTGGTTGCCTTGTTTCACGATCGTTGCTTTTTGACCTTTCTCTCTCGTGCGTTACATGGCAAAAAACGAACTCCTCCCCCTCCTCCCCTCCCCCTAACAGCATGTCATCATATACCCTTGATACTCTCCCGTAAGACACCGAAGGGAAAGGGGGGGGGGGGGGGGGGGGGTAAAGAAAAAAAAAGAAAAAAAAAAGAAACGGAGCGTAACGAAACCCCCGCTGACTCAAGCGCTAAACAAAACAGCATCGACTCCTTCGCGCCGGAGCTCTCCCGCATCCCCACCAAGGCCATGTACTGGCTCTTCATCTCCTTCGACTTCTTCTGCCTCGTGCTCCAGGCCGCCGGCGGCGCGCTCAGCACCGCCTCGGCCGGCGGCTCCGACGTCGGCGTCGACCTCGCCATGGCCGGCCTCGTGCTCCAGGTCATCGTGCTGGTCGCCTTCTGCGCCCTCTTCGCCGACTACATGGTCCGCTACGCGCGCTCCGGCGCCGCCGCCCGCCCGCTGACCCGCCGCGACAGGCTCTTCTTCGGCTTCCTCGCCCTGGCCGTCGCGCTGGTCCTCGCGCGCTGCGCGTACCGCGTCGACGAGCTCAGCGACGGGTACAGGCAGTCGGAGAAGCTCTCGAACCAGGGCCTGTTCATCGGCCTCGAGGGAGTGTAAGCGACCCCCCTCCCCCCCCGCCCGGCTTTCTCTTTTTCTCATTGTTTTGAAATATCGGCTCAACTGACCTCATGTTACCAGTCTCATCATCTGCGCCGTGTTCGCGCTGTGCATAGGCCACCCCGGACTGGTCTTCGGCAAGAGAAAGGCCGCCGACAGCGTGAGAAAGGGGTCCAGTGCCGAAAGCGGCATCGAGAGCGGCGCCACGCAGATGGAGCAAAAGTGACAGGACGAATATGCCATTTCGCTTTGCGTGCGGGGTTGCTGCACTGCGCGGTGCCTAATTCTTTTCTCTTTTTTTCGATGATCAATGTATGCTTGCTTGTGTGCCTTGTTTTGCACGTGTCTTTCTCGAATTCGTACAAAGCGTGTCGTCCGTACGACTGCCCAGGGGGGGCCCGGTTTGAAGTGTTACATTTAGAAACGGTGTCTAGTGTTATATACCCCTTCAGCGCTTCAATGTGTCAAAGTGGAAGTAGCCGATGGTCATCTCAAGTCGCGTGAACTGGCATCTCGCTTTGCTTGACTGTTTAGCGGTCGCATTTCTTGAACAGGGTCTGAACAATATGTCCAGAACCTGAGCCTGGTATGTGCTTGAACAGGAACCTCCGAACCCTTCGAAAATTCAGGCGCAATCGGAATTGTTCGCTAGGCCCGACCTCTCGCCGCACCTCCGCCATTGTCTGTATCGTCGTTTCTGAGTGTGCTGACGGCCATCGAGCAGAAAGCATCGAGGCCATGGTGCGAAAAGCCCTTGACCCTCCGGAACCTCTTTGGAAACCTTAGCGAGAAACAACCCCTCCAGCCGAGACATTTCCCACACCCGAGTTCTCGAATCTCTGCTTAGCGGGCCGACGAGGGACCCCCCCAAGAGTGGTTGAGGGAAGGAAAAAAAGCCCTCCGACAACCCACTTGAATGGCTCTGTTGCTGTGAGTGAGAGAGAGAGAGGAAGAGAGAGAGAGAGAATGTGTGTGTGGGTTTGGCTTTTTGGCAGGTGGCCGAAGGCATCAGATCCAGCGGCCAACCGATCCGGAACCCGTCCGTGTCCGGGACCGGCACCGGGCCCCACCTTCCCTCACTACCTCCCCCCGCTCCGTTCGGACGCCTCTAAACGGCGTCCGTCCACTTCACGGCACGTCACTCCCCGTCACTCCCCGTCAATGCAGCCTCTGCCCATAGGCCGAGCTCAAGCATCACAAAAAACCCAACCCGAGCTGTGAGTGAAAAAAGAAAAAAAAAGAAAACGTATATTCGTCGTGCCTGGAAAGTTCAGATAGATTACCACCATTTTTCCTTCTTGGCTTCGCCGGCTCGTCAGCTCTAGCGCCTAAGCTCCGTATAACGCCATCCCTTATGCTGCATTCGTGCCTCCCAACAGGGGTATGGTAGAGGGCAGCCCAGCTGGCATAGCCGATGATATTTCAAATCACGAGACGTGCTGTGCCATTAGTCACTTCTGACAAAAGAGACACTCCATTCCATCCCACCTCTTTCCTTCCTTTTCAGGATGATACAAGTTCGATGCGATCTTGTAGGATGTTTTCCAATCCAATTGAGATCGTGACCCAACCCTTCAATCATGCAGTGCCCCCGAGCCGTATGAATGTTGCGGCTCGATGTTGGAGCAAAATCCCGGCTAGGTACTGCAGACGACGACAGGGCGGCGTCGCCTTGCGTTGGATGTCGTGCTATGCAAAATGAAGAAGAAAAAAAACGCCTCCACATGAGCCCTTCAACTCGGCCTTCTTTCCAATACATCATGAGGAAGATACAGAAGACGACGCCCTTGCCAGAGTAAGAAGACTGCTCGCGACGCCGCCATAGACGGCACTCGTTGGCTCGTCCTCGTCCTCGTCCTCGGTGTCTCCCGTCTCAGCCGTCACCAGACGCGGCAGCGCCGTGTTTTCAGCCTCGACCGGTTCCGTCGTCTTCTTGACATCGGTCACGGGTTCCGCCTCGCTCTCGCGTTGACCAGTGTTTGTCTCCTCGGTGTCCTTCTCCAGAGGCCCGTCGCGGCTGGATGGCGGCTGCACCGTGAGCCTCGGCAATGCACTCTCGCGGGTGGTCTTCCGCTGCTTTCCCGGACGCGGCTTCAGCTCCAGCCTGTCGAGGGGCACGTTTTCCTGCCCCGTCTGGAGCTTGTAGTTTGCGAGGCCGAGCTTCAATCTGAGGATTCGGGCTTTCTGTATGCCGCGCGGCGTTTGTCAGTATTCGATACCCAATCATGCGCTGGCCGTCAATCAAGACGGAATGTCGTACCTGTCGCGCCTCCTCGCGCGTCAACAACCTCCTCGACCTCGCCGGGGGTTGGACCCTGGCATTTTGCTCTGCGTCGGGCTCGGTAAGCACGGTCGTGTTCTCCTGCGACATGTCCATGGCCGAGTTGTCGAAAACAGACGGCGTGTCGGGCGACGCGGAACGATTCCTTGACTTCTGTTGCTCCTCGCGGGGCTGCATGTTCTCGAGTTGTGGTTGTTCACGTGGTTCGTCGTCCTGCTTCCGTTCTCCGAGTTGGCCTTGTTGCTCGCTCCGATCCTGCCATGTAGACACACTCGTTAGGTTCCTGTCGCGGATACCATTGCAAACGCGCTCCGTCAGTGGGATGACACTCACCTCCTTCGTGTCGGGCTCCAAGTCCGTCTCCGTTTGTGCGGGCACGGCGGGAGTTGGTGTGCATGCAGACGTAGGCGTAGACGTGGACGCGATGGTGTCCTCGGATGAGGCCGCCGGTGTGGCAGGGGTAGAAGTAACAGCAGAGACATGGGCCGGCGCGAGTGAAGAGGCATTGGCAGTTGCAGAGGCAGCAGACACGGAGGATGCGGCGGCGGCGGGCTCCTGACACTGCTTCTTCTTGGGGACGGCGTTCTCGTCAAATATTACGGAGGCGAGAGGCCGCTTGAGACCCAAGGGCGTCTTGATGGGACTCTTGCGAGGCGACCCGGGGATCTTGCTGTGCTTGTGCATCTTGGTGGGCGACATGGCGTTCACGTTCGCGTCCAAGGGCGCGAGGGCGCGTCTCTTGGCCGGTGATGAGGGGTCCATGGTGTGCGTGTGGGCGTGTCGGGAATTGGACCGCGTCTTTTTCGCCTGTTCCAGGGACTGAAAGATGCACAAAGCCAGCGACGAGGAGGATGAGCAGGACTAAAGGTCAAGGTCCTTGTGGAAGGTGTTGGAGTGGAGGAGGAGGAGGAGGAGGAGGAGGAGGAGAAAGTTAACGGAATGAAGATGGGAGGGGATGAGGGTTGGGAAGAGAGAGAGAGAGAGACAGAGAGAGCTGCGCGGATGGAAAAGAGCTATTCCCACACAATTACCCGATTTACAAGCTTGAGCGACTTTAGGCGTGTGCTTCGCGGTTCGGGGGGCACACAGGGGGGGGGGGACCGGGGGCACCGTTTAAACGAATGGCGGGTTTGAGTGGCCGCGTGCAGCTGTAGCAACTTGCAATCCACTCGCGAGAGGGAAGCTCTGTGCTTAAAACAAATAAACAAGTAAATGGCAATCGGATAATAAACCACTCTCTCTGCTTGCTTGCTTGCTTTGCTGTATGCCGTGTTTGACGTTGGGAGGGCCGTGTGTAGGTATTCCCGAACTCTAAGGCTTGGGGAGGGAGAGATAGAGATGGAGAGGGAGAGGGAGAGGGAGAGGGAGAGGGAGGGAGAGAAATAAAGAAAGAAAGGCAGGCGATGCAAACAAGATGCAATTCGTCGACACTGGAAGTATCTATCTCTCCAGGGGAAAAGGGGAAAGGACGGGAAGAGAGAGAGACACCGACGTGTTGTTGATGATGAACATGTCGCAGGTAAAACGCGTACTAGAGAAATGCTTAAGACCCCCCCTTAAGGTTCCGACCTACTCAGGCACCTACCCACCTGTAGGCTGTGTGTCGCGGGAGGGGCTCTTCCAAACGGCCGTGTGCGTGCTGAAGAACGACCGCGTAGTGAGTGCACTTGTCCAGCGCAGGGACATCGCTGTACTGTACTGGTTACTACCTAGTCAGAGAGTACCTCAGCAAGGTCACCTACCTACCTGACCTAAAGTAGGCCAGGTAATATGCCGATGTTGCAAGTGACACACCAACTTGACACCCAAAACCACCATCAATCACAAGTTTCTCAAATCGCGGCCCGGTTCCTGTAAACCCCCTCTGGGTTTGGTGGCTGGCAGTTTTTCTTGGTCGCGTACCCCTGCTCATGCAACTGCCATGTAACTAAAGGAGCCAGATCGCGGCTTACATAACCTGACCTACTAGGCCTTACTTCTTCCCTGCCCCTGCAAAGTCCCCAGAGGCGCGTTCGTTACAGGGTTCCGCTGGCCACTGTGGATCGCATCCGGCCTAGCGTTGAAGAAAGTGAAATGCACGTCTGGGGGGGGGGGGGGGGGTGGATGGATGGTCACGGTCCACGCCGCTGGGATCAGTGATCAGTTTGGACGTGACAAGCTCCACGTACGCCACATGCCATCTGCCATCTGCCATCTTACCTTATCCCGTCCCGTCACGTCCGTCTGTCTGTCTGTCCATCTAGATGACCTATCTGTCGATCCATCCGTCCGCCTGTATACAACAGCCATCCGTGTCAACACGCCATCCTCTCCCTTCGCTTGCACAGCACTCAAGTCTCACTCCATAGGGGGGGGGGGAGCAATTCTTGTGAACTTGGGTATCATTCCTCTCGCCCTTGCAAGAGTCGCGCCGACGCTCCCATCGTCGCCGCGGAACCTAACTAAAATAAAATAAAAGACGTCCATGCCGCCAGACGAACACACAACGCGTGAATGAATGTCTCTCCCACCAGAATACCAAAACATGATACCGAGACTAAGAAGAAATGACTGCCCAGGGGGGAAATAAGAAAAAAAGAAAATGTCAGGTACTGAACCAGATGCTCTCCAAGCCCCCTTCGCAACTCGTCCAACTCTGGGGGGGGGAGAATATATGTTAAAAAAAATCGCTTTCAAAAGACACCGGCACGGAGGCTGCCCACGCTCTTCGAGTTTGGATCCTCCCCCAAGGAACGCCAATTCCCCTGCTTTTTCCCTCTATGCTGGCGCCAACCGCCCGTCCGCTGAGCCGTCCGGTCATTATTCATGGATATATCCGGGGTATCCAACCATGAATCGCCTACGTGTGCCATCCACATGCAGTGCCTTGTTTTATTTTTCACCTTCCACCATTCGTCCACTCTCTCTCTCTCTCTCTCACGTCGACGATGAAACGTCGAGCGAGTACATACTGTTGTCGAACTGGAACGGTTTGTTAAAGTCATTGTTTACTTCGTCCCAGTTGGGAAACTGCTCCGTCGGCATCGCCTCCTCAAGCATCAGGCCCTCAAACTCGGTCCCGCCGTCTGGGAGCCCGTCGAGACCGTCCATGTTGATGTTGTTCATGTCGAGGAGCAGGTCCATGTCGACAGGCTGCCAGTTGAGGTCGATGTCCAGATGAACACCTTCCGAAATGTCGCTGTTGGGCTCCGACGATCCGCTGTCCTTGCTCGACTCCGGTGTGTCGTTTGGCGTCAGGGACCGGTAAACGCCCATGTCGCTGATGACGCCGTTGGCGCCGAATTCGAACTTGCCCAAGTTGGTGAAGAGGCTTTGCGGGTCGATTGTCGTTGCCCATCCATCCATCGGCGCTGCCGGTGCAGCCATCTCCGGCTGCTTGTTCTCCATCTTTGGCGTGCTCTCCACCTTGCCCACCGCGAACTTGTTGTCCTGCGCCTTGCCTCCCATCTTGCTGCCGCTGCGCTGCATCGAGGCGTCGCGAGACATGGGCGTCGCGCCCGTGTTGCTTGCCGGCGTCTGTCCCTGCCTCGAAAGGCTTTGCCGCATCGCTTGCGCCGTCTGGGGCTCCATCTTGACCTGACTGTTCGCGTCCAGCCCCAGGGATTGGGCAAGGCTTTCCTGCATGTACTTCATCGGGTCTTCGGCAGGCTTGACGTGCTCCTCTTGAATGTGCGCCTGGCGCGCATGGTCCGAAGCGAACCCCGTGATCGCCATCTCGCAGTCTGCCTCTGGACACAAGAACATGGGCTTCGGCGGCGCCTTGGGTTCCGGCGCCGTCTGTCTCTTGAGCTCCGGCGATCCCGACTTGCTGATCTGAGGCGACGGGGTGGCCTGGTTCGGTTGCTGCGGCGGAGTCGGCTGCGTGCCAGTCTTGGCCTTTTTCCGTGCCGGTAGCTGCAGGTTCTCCTTGGTGACCTTGGGCTTCGAGAAGTGAATGGGTTCGCCGTGCGGGGAGCTTGAGCCAAAAGGGAAGGGTGGCTGGCTTGTTGTCGGTGCCGCCGGAGGGCCGCTCTTGCTGTTGGACCGGCTATGCATCTTGTTGTTGTTCATGTTCTGTGTCTGCTTCTCCAAGTTGGCCATGTTGGCCATGCTCAGAGGAAGTGGCTGGCCGCCTTGGCCACTAGCAGCCCCGACTTGATTTGACGCCGAGGGTTGACCTTGCTGAGGCTGCACGGCGGCCTTCTTGCCGAGGTTGGCGCAATCGCGCGCCATACTCTCGAGCAGCCGACGGACCTCGTCAATCTGGGCAGGCCGCACACTGAAGACGGACTTGGGGTTAGTCATGGCTTCGCCGTCGGTGAATTGTCTAATCATCCGGAGACGCTGTCCAAAACGTTAGTGGGAAGCCAAGCATCAGGTCAACGCGTATACTCACAGCTCGGAAGTAGCTCTTGGCGCGCACATCGTCACGAGTCGCGGCGTACCACCGGCCAAGGGCCTTTCCAATCTTACCCATATCCACCACAATCTTCATCAGCTTGGCGCATGTCTCTTGGCGCTGCTCCGGCGACATGGGAATGTCGGGCATGTGTTCCGTCATCATCAACCTCTGCTCTTCCTGGCCAATCCGTCTGAGCTTATCAAAATCGTTCTCGGTCGGCGCGACACCCGCTAGCATGGCCTGCTGGCGAACCTTCATGGCCTCGTACTTGGCCTTCTGCTCGGGGGTCATGCTCGCAATCTGCTCAGGCGTAAAGTTTGGGAAGGGGCGCATCTGCCCAGGAACGGCTGCAGGCCTCTGAGGGTGTTGCGTAGCTGTCTGAGGAACATCGGCGGGTTCGTCGGTGTTGGGGCGCTTGAGGTTCTTCTGCTGAGTTGCCGGCGAGGGGTTAGGCGGCTGCTGTTGGTTGCTGTTCGGAGCGGGGCGCTGGTTGTTCTTCGCCGCCGCAGCGTTGGCAACGGCCTTTTGGTCAGGAGTCATACTCTGCTGCTTCGGCGGGGCTGGCTGTACCGCCTGGACAGGCGCTGGAGTGACGTTTGCCGGTTGGGCAGCCTGCTGCGGCATCTGAGGGGGTTGAGACGTGGGCATAGGGACGTTTTGGACTCCAGGTCCTTGGTTACCCTGCGCTTGGGCTTGACGCATTGCCACTTCTTTCTGCATGGCTTGGGTCATCTGCCGTTGCTTGATCTGGATAATGAATTGCCTCAGCTGGTCATCTGTTAGACTTGCAATCTTGGGGTTCGCTTTGCGGGCGTTCATGATGTCGGTCGGTGTCACTTGGATCATGTGAGCCGGAATAGGAGGCAAGTTTGAAGGCATGCCTGGCTGGTTAGGCTGCTGCTGATTCGGGACGCCATTGCCCGCCTGCATGACGCTCTGCTGCAGCTGCGGCTGAGGCGGCTGCTGCTGCTGTTGCTGCTGCGGCATAAGCTGTTGTGGCTGCTGTCCTTGCTGCGGCTGCTGGGGCTGTTGTTGTTGTTGCGACAGTTGTTGTTGTTGTTGCTGCTGCTGCTGCTGCTGCTGCTGTTGTCCCGCCGCCGCCGCCGCCGCTTGTTGCTCCCGATTACGCTTCTCCATTTGCCTTTGCATATACGTTGCAAACTGCGACCTCTGGATCCTCTCGAGGTGCTGTTGTAGCTGGGGCTGGACGGGGTTCTGTGCAAGCCATTGCCTGAGGTCCTTCCACTTACGCACCTCGGGAGGAGCGTGGAGTTGGTTTCCTAATTGCGCGAGAACTGGCGGCGGGAGGTCCATGCTGTCCATCATGACCTGGTGCGCGGGCGTCACAGGCGTGCCCTGATTTCTCAACCTAGCCAGCATCTGCTGCTGCTGTGCAATGACTTGCTGATGATTTGTGGGGGCTCCCGGTTGCGCCTGTTGCGGCATCATGCCGTTTGGCATGAACTGGTTGCCGTTGGGCATGTTAAACTGACCCATCTGCCCGGGCCGGCCTTGCATCTGGCCTGGAGTAGTTCCGACCTGTGCCATGGCGTTCATCTGCATCTTGCGCTGCTGCTCCTGCCACTTGGTCATGACCTCGTGGAGTTTGTCGGGTGGCAGCCCGTGGACAGCCTGCCTTTGCTCTGGGTTCATGCTCGCCATCATGTTGTGGAAAATAGGGTTGTTGTTGAGGTTCATGTTGCCGCCGGCGGCCATCGGCCTCTGGTTCCCCTGGTTGAACCGAGGGTCGAGAGTACCGGCGAAAGGGCCGTTGGCCTGGGCTCCTCCCTGGCCTTCCATAGGGTTCATGGCACTTGGGGGGCGGCGCATGGGAGTATTCAGGGTGTTCATGCCCGGACTCTGGGAAGGAGGAGCGCCGCCAAGGCCATTTGGTTGACCCTGTAATTGTCTGGCCTGCTGCTGTGCTCGCATCTGCGCCGCTTGTTGTGATTGTTGCTGCTCCATCTTCAACTGCTGCGCCTGCTGCATGCTTAGCTGCTGTTGAGCTTGATTGGGCCGAGGCGTCTGGTTCTGTCCGGCCTGGTTAGGCATCCCTGGACCTTGCGCACCGGCGATGGGTTGCGGAGTGGCATTGCGGGCCGGGCCGTTGCTGGCAGGAACGACCATTTGCCCCTGCTCTTGGGCGAGTATGCCGGCTTTTTGCTGATTCATTATGCTCTCCATGGTGTTGAACTGACCAAAGTCGCCGTTGGCAGATTGCATGCCTGCGGCGTTCATCAGGGCAGGGTTCATCTGCCCTCTGCCGGCTTGCATAAGCGCCTGGGCTTGAGCCTGGTTCATGTTGGGCGGCATGCCTCCCTGCTGCTGCTGCTGCTGCTGCTGCCGCTGTCTCGCCAAAGCCGCGTTCTTAGAGAGACCTTGGAAGGCTTGGTGTTGGAACCAAATGAGGACCGGATCCTTCCCTTGCGCGGTATACTCCTGAGCCCTCTGAGCAAACCGGGTCTGCACAATGTTGCGGTAATGGTTCTTCTGAGGCTCGGGGCACGCAGCAGCCATCTTGTGGGCAAGCTCCAAGACCTTTTGCTGGTCGTGCGGCGTGAGGCTCGACGCGTCGGCCGGCATACCATTTTGGGGTCTAACCTGTCCACCGGGCATCTGGAACATTTGCTGGTTCGGTCCGATCGGCTGACCGCCCTGATTGCCCATGTTGACGCCCATCTGGCCCTGTTGAGGGATTTGAGACGCTTGCATCTGGTGTTGCAGGTGCTGGAACCCTTGCTGTTGGTTCTGGCCCATTCCCCGACCCATTTGGTTCTGGATAGCAGCATTCTGGTTCATCATCAGCTGCTGTTGAGCCTGGGCGGCTGCCTGTGCTTGGAGGTTGTTGGTGAGGTTCTGCTCGTTTGCTTGTCGCCGTCTGAAAAATTCGTTGGTTTTGTTGGTCATCTGCGCCTCGTATGAAGCCTGTGTCTGCCGTCAGCTTCCTACTCGCAGTACATGAGAGTGAACGCGGCTTGAAACCTTACCTTATCTTGTGACTTGTTAAACGCCTCGCGCTCAAAGTTGACGCCCACTTCTGCCGCCTTCATGAAATCAATGTTGGTTACGGCAAGGCCGATGTTGGTGATCCTGGGTGAATAGTCAGCTACGTCGAGCACATGTACGGCAGAAGACGGATTGAAGCATACAAGCTGTGGCACTTTATCATGCGTTCTTGGATGGCGACGCCGGCTTGCCAGCCTGTATGCGGCTGCTGCTGGGCAAGCATGGTATTGTAAAGAAACTGGTTCAACTGAACCGGGGAGGGCCTGGGGCGCGGTTGCTGCTGCTGCTGCATCATCCCCGCCGCGCCCGCCATGTGCTGCATGTTTGCGGCCATGGCCGCTTTCCACAGGGTTTACACAAGTCCCCTGACAGCACGTCTTCCTAAGCCGATAGCTTTGATCGAGAATGGACCAGGGACCGACCGTCGGGCAACTGCTGAGACAAGAGCCGCTGTCGAGCGGGAAGTGCGTGAGGATCCGAGGTGCGTTCGCTCGCTCGGTGACCAGGTCTGTGGAGAATAAAAAATAAAGGTCGCTGACGAGGCGTAGTGAAGTCCGGCAACGAGGCACGTGTCGTCGACTGTCTGCAAGATGCCTAATAACTTGCGACAAGAAGCATCAAAGGGGTTCGGAAGTCTTAAGCGGGGAGAGGCTTGTAGTGGTGGGGGATGGCGAATGAGGCAACGATGCCGTGGATATTCCTTTTGGTGTTTTGGTTCAGCGGCGGTGGTGAAAGGGAGGATGGTGAGGTGAGGCGAGGCGAGGCAAGGTGGTTCGGCAGTCTCGTCTCGTGTTTTTCGTCGCCGGGATTACGTGGAGTCGATCAAGGGAACCGAGCGCCTGTGCAGTAGCAAGTAGACGGTGCGTGGTCTTTGTCGCTGCAACACACCAGGTTGACAAGAGCGAAATCAAATGGAAAAGACTCGAAAAGAGGGCAGGAAGATGGTGGAAAGCCACGGCGCGAGGTGACTGTGGATGGTAGGTTGTTATGGTATTTGGGAGTATTCGTCCAGGAGCGGCGGAAATTCCAGAGGGTGGAGGGTGGGAGTGGAAAGCCGTAAGTCGAGACAAAGCGAGCCGAGGGGGGCTTCGAAATTGGGACGATGGTACGCGTACGGCGGAATCGTTGTGCAATTTGTCGCTATTGGTAGTCGTCGCCAAAATGTGGTAGGGCGTACGATGGACGAGGACGACTCTTCAAAAGGGCGCGCGGGGGGAGGAAACACGCACGACGACAAGGAAAAAGCGTCGTGGGTTGTGGTGTTGGTGAAGGAGGAGGAAAAGAGGCGGAAGAGGTGGTGGTGAATGAGGTAAGGTAAGTAGAGTAGGTGAGGCAGGCAGGCGGGCAGGCAGGCAGGGCAGACAGGCAGGCAATGGGCGTGTGTGTGTGTGTGTGGTGTGGTGTGGTGTGAGTGAGTGCGTGCGTGTGCGAGGGAGGGTGAAGTGAGCAATGGGTTACGGCAGCAGACGGGATCGTTGGGCGTGGTGGAGCCTCTAGAGACGGGCTTTGCTCGATCAGTGCCAGTTGATTTAGGTTCTGGTGGGCTCAGGATTGACGCTATTTAAGCGTGGAGCCTATTTTTGCCTGTGGTCGACTGGGGTGGCTGAAACGGGAGATGGACGAGAGAAGTCGAGTAGAATGGAGAGAGATGCAGAGATTCGGTGGTCGGGGGTACAGTGTAGTTGAAGATTCTTCTTCTTCTTAAACTATTACTACCACGTCGTCCCGATCTGAAGTTGTTCGGTGCGAAGAAGAGGGGAGAAGGGAAGGTCGGCGTCGACCACGGACAGACCCAGAACACGCGACCGGGTGAGTGAGTGAGTGAGGAGGAGGAGAAAGTGAGATGGTTGTGGAGGTCGTGCAGAGGGAGAGGGAGGGAGGACGAGGATGAGAGCGGAGGTTGCAAGAGCAAGGCAGGGTTGAGGTAGATAGGTAAACTACGAAGTACCTAGGCATGTAGGCAGGTGCACTAGGTACCTAGGTGGGTAGGTAAGTACACAGTACCTAGGCCCACCCAGGAGAGAAAGAGGGCGCGCGCGCAGCAATGAGATGGTGTGGTGGTAGTGGATGGATGTGAGTGAGACTGTGAATGAATGACGGACGCGATGGGGAAACTGAGCGAAAGAGACGACTGGGATTGCATTATTCTTTTAATTAACACCGGTACGAATACAATCACTGTATACATACCTTGAGTCCATATGGGGTGATTAGTACCGTATCAACTACTATGTAGACTACTAAACTTTGGAAATATATAAAATATCCCTTAATACACCAGTCCGACGGGCCAGAGTTGTTGACCCATAGTGAGGACGGACCTACAAGTTTAAGAACAGACAGAGCGCTTCCCTGCCAATCGGTGCAGGGGCGACACGTCACGTTCGCCCTCTGCGATTTCTGCTGTGTATACATATCTGTCATGCGTTTGGTATGTTTCTTGAGCAGTGTTGAAGTCGAAGAGGACAGAGAGAGAGAGAGAGAGAGAGAGAGAGAGAGAGAGAGAGAGAGAGAAGAGAAGAGAGGATGGACCTAGTCTGCAGGGCAGCAAGATGCACGGTGGAGAAAGAGAGAGCAGGGCAGGGAGAGGGCGTAGAAAAGGGAAAAAAAAGAGAAGGAGCAGGCGGAGGGGATTGGATGAGAATGACGGGCGAGAACGGGTGTGGATCTAGAGAAAGTGGGAGGCAGCTGTGGAAGAGAAAGGGAAGGGACCGGGCAGACAAATGGGCAAGAGGAAGCCTACTACAGGTACTACTAGGTAGTTTACATAGTACCTAGGTACAATAGTGCAGCAGCTACCTACGTAGGTATGGGGGACTTCGAAACAAGGTGCAAAAGGTAGTACCTTCACCTTCCTTACCTACCTACCCGATTGTAATGACTGACAACCGCCGCACCTTTGACTCTGCCTACATCTATTTATTCGTACAAAGTCTAATCTCGACACATATGGTGGGTCTGATGGAATTGAATTGTTTACTCGCCCATTTCTGTCTGTTCTATCATTACTGTTGTCGTTGTCGTTGTTGCCGTCCTTATTCCCGTTCCTCTTGAAGAGATGGATTGATATCGATATAAACCCCCACCCCCCCGGGGGCCGAAGAGACAACGCACATGGTCCCGGTGTAAGCCAAGAGGTGAGGTACCCATTCACAAACCCCGACCACCAAGGTATAACATCGCTGCCGCTACCAATACCCAGCAGCCCAGCCTAGGTACAGTATCTGGGTAGGTACCTAGCCTAGGTAAGGTAGCCCGGCCCAAGCCAGCCAACACAACCAGGATGTCGCAACACAACACGCGCAACGTACGAATACCGTACTTTTGTCGTCCGGCGCGCTCAGTGACATTGGCAATGCAACTACAAACTGCCATCGCTCACGAACTTCGGTACGTCTCTTGCAAAGGGATAGCCTGGTATAATGCAAGAGAACCGCACGGCAGGGCAAGGGAAGGGAAACCAGAAGGGAAAGAGAGGCCAGCGGGCAGAAGTGGGCACCTGGCTAAAATGGGGGTCCCTTCCTTTTGGGAGAGACGACTTTTTCTCCCCTGCCCTCACTGCATGGGTATGTACATGTATATACTTGGTCACCTGCATTTTACGCACGCAGTAGGTGGGTATCTAGGTACCCATCAAGTTCCCAGGTAGGTATGGATGATGGGATGCGGGACCAGGAGGGGAAGGGGGTGTGGGGTGGAGGTGTCAGGGGGGCGTGGCTCGTCGAATCTTCCCTCCCATTTGCTGCACGGCGCACCTGCCTCATCCCCCGTGTCTCTCTGCCTCTGCTTCTGCCTCTTCTGCCTCATCTGCCTTTTCTGCTTTTTCTTTTGCCTCCTCTGCCTTTTGACTTTCGCCTCATCTATATTGCCTGGATGATGGATGGGCACTGGCTGTGTGTGTATCGACCGTTTCCCTCCCGTAAACTTCTACGACACCACCACCAAGCCGCAAGGTGACCAGACCTCTCGCCATCCATTAGCATCATTGCAGCCGTGCTGTTGCACCCTGCCCAGGACCCTGTTCGGCGAGGCCCTGTCCCTGATGCAGGAAAAAAAACCTGGCGGGCGGCAGTTGTCAGGTACTGACCTATCTTGTCGGCGGTGTGGGAAGCGGTCAACATGGACCAAAGGGCCGCATCATGGGTGCTAACATGATACATAGTTGCAACCTCCAAGAGCCACCGAAGCAAGGCCCTTCGGGTCAGCGAGCGACTGACTTGACGCCAGT
Organism: Colletotrichum caudatum; assembly: GCA_030867225.1. Lineage (NCBI taxonomy): Eukaryota > Fungi > Ascomycota > Sordariomycetes > Glomerellales > Glomerellaceae > Colletotrichum > Colletotrichum caudatum. Next base: position 18,006 of record MU846478.1, read on the forward strand.
CTCGCAGCAGACGAGGTCGAACGAGCGGCGGCGCGTGGTGCAAGTGTGGTGGTACCTCGCCTCGTTCATTTCTCCTACACTATGCATACATGGTACATACACTCCAGCTGTGTTGACCATCCATGCTACTGGTAGTACCACGGTACGTACTTGCGCTTCACGCCATACTGGGCTTGGTAGCCGACAGGAAACGACAACCCGAGGGGTCAATGCCGGGCTCAGGGTCAGAGCCAATCCTCGAAGCCGGACCCCGAATGTCTGAAGCGCCCTCTCTTTTTGCTCTGCTTGTCATCTGTACCTGGGATGGCTTGCTTCGGCTCGCTCTGAGGCCATTCCTGCTTGTTTCTGGCCTTGGCCACCGGAGCGCTGTCGGCAGTTTTGAAAGACTTGCAAGCAACACTCACCCAACACGCATCACGGATCCAATGGCCTAGAGGCACATCGTGGCCGAAGATCACTATCCGTCCTCGCTGGAAGATCGTGGAGGAGCAGCGCCCCATGGGCATCGCAACCCCAGTCACGGGTCTGTCTCACTTGACAGCGATACACATCACCCGGTGAGCAGGCCAAGGCACGCCGGTAAGCACCGGTACGACCACGCCTCGGTACCTTTGTTTTTCCAGGAACGTGTGTGTCCCCGGACTACCCGTAAGCAATGCCAGTGGAATATCCAGGGCATTCGACAATTCGACGCTGGGCTTTCGACATCCCCTTCCGACAGCTTGCTTGCTTTGCTTGCTTGCTCTGGCACCGACAGACAAACCAACAGTCGTCAATCCCCAAAGGTTCAATGGGTACGGCCTGCATTCTTTCGTCAGCGCCCCGACCCTTTTTTTTTCTCCCCGCCGCTTCTGCTACAAATTGGCAATGTCTCTCTCCACAGCGAGACATTGGCCCACTGCCCAGTTCCCTCCCCTCCACCTACCTATTCGTAGGTACTAGTTCGGATTACCCGTTGACCCTTTTTGGGACGGGCCTCGTTAGTCTTTGCCTTTTCTTTTCTTCTCCGTCATGTTAGTACATAGACGCGCAAGCCTTTGGCCATTCCTTTTGCTTTCTTCTCTGCTTTCATTTTCATTTGAACCATTTCCCCGCCCCTGTTCCTTGTCATTCCTATTCGCCGGCCATCTCCTCTGTACGTCTCCACAACCCAGCAACACGGTCCCCAAGTTTGAGCCCCTTCACGGGCACTCAAGCATATCCCCTGGTCTCGTTCCAGCGACTGGTTTCTTCCTTTCTTCCTGTCCCTCGGGCGCTCCTTTCCTTTTCATGTTCATAGTATAATGCCAAAGAGCCCACAAAAGGAACTGCAATCGCGGCAATCAGCGTGGATCACCCGGGCCCTTGCATTGTCGAGCAATGTTGCCCACAAGTATCCGTATACGGGTTGGGAACCGCACCTAGCCTGGTCTTTGCAGGGGGATGCGTCTAGACTAGTACAAGATTGGGCCCGAGGTGTGCTACGCGCCTCATTGTGGCCAGGGAGAGTAACGCGCTTGGAGAGAGAGAGAGAGAGAGAACGGTGCCTTCGCAGACTCCAACAACGAAGAGGGGGAAGGAAGCTCGAGGCTTCTACCTCGTGGCACACAAGTCGTTGTCTTTTTCCTGTAGTGTACAGAGTACACTGCCTGCAGTGGACAGAGTGCTTTAAGACGCCCCCTGTCTAGTGCGTCTGCACACATGAACGCTAAGCCGAGAATGACCAAGCCGTGACGGCCTGCTTCTCACTAAGGTACGTGGGGAGTCCCGTCCCTGAGCTGTGCCAAGTGTGGTATGGATACCTGACCTGGCGGTGTATCCGCTGGCAGCCTGTATTTCCACAAAGTCATCACTGCTTGCCGGATTAGCAAGGCATTCGACTGCGTGTGTGTGTGTGTGTGTGTGTGTGTGTGTATGTCGACGAGGTGCGACGACCAACGGTCGTGACTGGTGCCGCAGACGAACCCAAGAGACTCTAAGGCGGACGTTGGTATTAGGCTCGCCCGCATCGATCCATCTCAATATGGGCACCGCAGCTAAACGGGACGAAGTACACGCGTGTCAAGAGGAGAAAGTAACCAGGGCACGGATACGCAAGGCCATGGGCAGACACCGCAGCGAGTCCCAGGATCCAGTCAAGCTACCTGACGGTTCTGCATCACTCACCTCTCGACGTGTTGCTGCTGAAGGCGCAAAGGTGCAGTGTAACTGTACGTACAGACCAGCCCAACCCATGACTGGTGTATTTGGTACAAGGTGAGAGAGACGGGGCAGGGTAGAAAGGTGAAGCAAACAAACGTGGGCCACACCATTTGCGACGCTGCCGGCTGCGACACTCACTCGGACTATCCACGAGAGCCACACTGCTCTGCTGGTCATGACTATCTGCGCCTACCGATAAGACTCGACAATGTAGCCAACATAAACAGAAGGCCGAGAGGGAAGGGAACAAGGTCGTGTGGTAAGGCGATCGGAGAGGGTCAGCGACCGAGCCCCGTTTCGATCTGCGATGTTTGTAGTTTACTATACGGATATTATGGTCGAGGATAGCATCCTGCCACTTAGTCATTCATTCATCGCCGCGGCTGGGGGGGAGGGTGGGTGGTGTTTTCTCCCATTGTCGTGTTTGGCACACTGTGTGTGCCCTTCTCAAACATGTCCAGGCCCGGGCCCAATCGTCACGTCCATCCACCGTTGGAGTGCGGTGTTTGTCGGTGGTTTTGCTGCGCTTCAACCAAAGGACATTGGTTTGGGTCTCTAGGAGCTCTCTATCTCTCTCTCTCTCTCTCTGCTGCAGCAATGCTCTCGACGACTCGTCCAAAAACAGACCGGGAAAGGACGCACTCACTTGCACTCAGACCGGCGGTTTTGGCTCGACCTCGCACACACGCGCATGCGACAAAAACCTTGGCCGTAAAAAGGCTTGTTCGCGCCTCTCGATGTGCAACGGGGTGGAACGACAGCCGAACCTTGGACAGAGGTCTATGTTTTTACACGGTTCGGATACATGTATGGTAGAATGGAGATTTATGTGCAACCGCGGTGGCAATCATCTCGGTGGACCCGGCAAAAGCAGCCGCTCCCTGCCTTGAACGAGCATTGCCCGCCGGGTGGGGGTGTCGTCGGACTGGGAGAGCGCCTGTTGGAGAAGAAGGTTGCGTTACTGAGCACATCAGTCAGGTTGACAAGCAACACCTAGGTCAGCCTCCCCCCTCCCCCAACCTGGAAAGAAACAAGGTGTTGGTAGGTCCGGGGCATCGAACGGGGACGAGGTCGTCTGTCTTTCGGCTCTTCCCTCCATGGCATTCTTGCCTGCCGGTATTTTTTTGTACGGATACTTTCTGCCAATCTCGTTGTGGTTAGCTGATCGAAGAATGTGTCTCGCGAATGCGTGCACGTGCTTGTCCGTCTAGGATCCAACCTTTTTCAAGGCAGCTACAAAACAAAACAGATGAAATATAAATCATGACAAATTATACCGGTCAGCCTTGTTGGGGAGGAGAAGGAGGAGGAGGAGGAGGAGGAGGAGGAGGAGGAGGAGGAGGAGGAGAAGGG
>MU846479.1:0-21512 GCA_030867225.1 Colletotrichum caudatum
AATGACACTAAAAAACAACTACTTTCCTCCTATGCTCTATGGGAATTCGAACCGCAACACGAAATCTTTGTCTTGAACTTCACATTGTTCTCTGTATCGTCAAAACCATGACTTTTGAATCCGAGTTGGTTCTCGGTATCACCGAGCCCTGGAAGAGTATTCCATTATCTGTCCACCAGTGTTTCACCATCATCCCTACGAGCACTCTTCTCGCGTGGGGCTCCCGCTTCTTCGTCTCGAATCTCACTGGTAGTAACTGTAGGCTCCACGTCATCTATCGGCTTCAAACCTCGATCCTTAACGAACAAGCAACCGATCAGACATAGACCGATCAACGGGATCTGTAAAATGAAGACAGCCCGGCTTGCTGCCATATATGCTTCTAGAACCACGGCCATATCCTGCTCGTTAAGCTTAGGTGTTGAATAGGTGCTGCTTGACAAGTATTTGAACTCTGGTGGGAGGTGTGCACGCAGCGTTGCTTGTAGTACTGCTGCAGATATGGCGAGGCCGCAAGCACCACCTGCGCATCTGAAGAAGTTTCGATTAGAAACGATCACTGCTCGACGGGACTTTAAAGAATGCGCCTGAAGAGCCACAAGAGTCGGCTGGAAGATGAGACCAATGCCCATCCCGATGATGATCAGCGGAATAACAATGATTCCTGGCTTGGTGTCAGAACCATATATCAATGTCAGCCCTGCCCCTCTGTGCCGTTTGTCAGTCGTCGGAATCGTACGTAAAATAGCCAAGGCTTTGACTTACAATGTCCATAGCCCGAATCCGGCCCAAATAACCTCTCCGTAACGATGAACTCTAGAAATATACTGGCCAGAAAGAATTGAGACCAGGGCCTGCGAAAGCACAAGTGGAACTTGAATCGAAGCAGACTGGAGGGCTGAATACTGATGGGCGTTCTGGAGATAAAGCGGGACGTAGTACAGATATGATTGATACACTGCGCCAAGTAGAAAGTTCTGTGCCAGCAGAACAGTAATTACTTTGTTCTTGAAAATTGAAACTGTTTCAAATGAGTCAGTAGCTCCCCCCCCAAAAAAGATGTCTAGGAGGGTATTCTATGATGTTATTACCTGGCATCATCGGGAGCTTTGCAAACTTCCACTCGACAAACACGAAAGACACCAGAGAAATGGCGCCAATTGTGAGCATACTAATGACCATTGCCGAGTTCCATGGGAAGTATGCACCACCTATGATATGTAAGTAAATGATCGGACGCTTCCTCACAGCCTGAGGGAAGGACTGCAGATGAACTTGCCTCCAGAGATAGGAATTAGTAATAAAAGGACGGCAGAAGACGAGGTGAGAGAGCCTGCATAGTCGATCTTTTTGACGCCCGTCATAAAGTTCTCATCTGAAGGCTTAGATGGCAAGAGGTAGTATGAGATGATCCCAACAATGAGCCCTAATGGTGAGAGCATCCAAAAAAACGCTCTCCATGTCGCCTTCTCGACAATGGCGGCAGCAAGGAAAGGCCCGACAGCACTACCCAGTCCGACCATTGACCCAGTCATACCCTGGTAATTTCCTCTTTGCTCAAGAGTGACAACGTCCGAGAGAATGATCATGACGAGATTTGATATGCCGCCTCCGCCGATTCCTGCGATGGCACGGAAGATGTAGAACATGGTGGCATTTTGCGAAAGCCCGCATAGTAGATCGGCGAGGGACAGAAGCCCAATAGCGCCTAGGAAGACGGCTTTACGGCCAAAGATGTCGGAAAAGCGCCCGTAGAGCATCTGGAATGTTGTATTTCCAACGAGAGACGCGGTACCCGCCCACGAGATGGTGTCCTCCGCGTTGAGGTCGGCGGCAATGGTTGGTAATGTGACGCTGATTCCATTTTGGTCGATAAATGTTACGAAAAGCGTGAGCGCAAGAGTTCCGGTGACCACGAGCAGCTTTTTGAAAGGCAGGAGATTGGTCTGATCATGGAGGCTCTTTTCGGCCGCGGTTACCCGTAAATCGGCCGTCATGCTTCAATGTTCATTGACTATCAGTTGATAAGATAGTGCAGCGTTGGTTGACGGCAGCAAAGGAGGTATCTTGAACCAAAGTGAGTGATAAAGTCGGCATAGGGTTCGATTCAACTACTGGGCAGATCGTATTGCAACAAAAATTTGAAAAAGAGGTGAGTCAGGTCAGAGCGGATACCAGCGTTGTCGTTGAAAGAGCCATGGGACCCTGTACGCGTACCTTGGTCCAAGGCAGCCAAGACTCGGTTCCGCAATCGGCGAAACCGGTTGGGGAGAATTAGCGGATGGAATAATGATGGGTCAACATGTCATATTTTCTTGCAAGGGGTTCGGCACATTTCGAGGCGAATGTCTCCACAATTGGGCTTATCATGCATCGGCGGATCGTCAACAACCGCGGCGGATGTCCGAGGCCGTTGTGACTCCTCGACTTCGCCTGGTTACCAAGAAGAATGCGCATGGGTATAAGTTACGTGAAGACACCATTGGCGGGCTCTTATCAGACTATCTCAACAGCGATGAAGGTTGACTGTGTGAACGGCAAGCCAAAGCGATAGGATTAACAGACGGTTGCTACTCAAAGCCATATTGTCGTGAAGCTGGAATAGCTTTGTGTGGCTAGTATCAGCAGTATCTACTACAGATGTGGCGTATCACCATACAGACCACTTAGGATGAGTATTTCTAGCTTATTTTCGGTTTATATATAGATTCTTAATAGGATAACTACTTTTCTCTAAAATGACTAGACGTTACGGTTTATTATAGTTATAAGCCTAGTTTGCTCTAGTATACTAGAATAGTACAGCCCTAGAGTCTAGTATCTAAGCGTTATAGATCCTACAGGTTTAAATCCCATACATACTAGGGACAGGTCGCAAATACTCCACCTAGATAAGTCAGACGGCAACCACCTAAATCAGAAGGTTAAAGCGTTATAGTAGGTTTGCACCCTAGGGTTATAGGCCTAGGGGGGCTATAGGCTTCCCTACTAGTGATAATATAAGCAGACTATTAGTTTAGGCAGACCATAGAAAGTTTCTGCGATCTAGGGGGGTGTGTTATAATATAATATAAGGCGTTAGTTGCTGCTCTGTGACTAACGGCGTCGTTTTTTCGCACGACATTAATCTTGATAAACTGCCCTAGCTACGCTGGGACCGCAGCTGGAGGGTGGGGGTTGTGGTACGTCAGCAGCTGCATCCCGTTTTGTCAAATTGGCAACGTAACAATACAAATGTGAAGCAACCTCGTGTGCAGGCGACCCAAACACTTTCCCATGCAGTCATTGGTGAAATTGGTATCGCACCGGTGTAGGGGGGAGTGCTGGAGGGCGGGGTGGAAGCTTGATAATGCAAATGTCAAGACATCAATGCTCTGGCGTGGCCACATCGTCCGCAGCTTGCCGGACAGTCTAGTTATTCGAGTTCCACATCACAGGAAAACATACTTGTTCATTTTGTGGATAGACACAAAAGCAGGGTTGAATGGTTCTCCACTCGCGAGTTTGGACTGACTATATGCATACACGTATCTAACCTTGCCAAGTTCTAACTAGGCTACGGTAGAGGTCAAAGGAAAACACATAACAATCAATGTAATACTACCCCGATCTATGCCTCGAATTTGCTAGGTTGAATAATATTCCAAGCAGACGATGCTAACTTCGCCCGTGTTTCCAACCCAGAGGCCTTTCCGTCACGCGAACACTAAGAAAGGAAAAGTGGAAAAGAAAACTCGTCAAGGCAGATTATTTCACCCTTTCAAAAGTCTCGGCTGAACCATAGACTGTGGAGTTTCTTTCCACAGAGGACGTCGAAATGAATCACTGCCTTGATTCTAGCGTAGTGAGCATAGGACGACGCTCCATGCCATGCTGCCTGTGATGTTGACCCATATAAGTGACTCGGTCTCGCCCCTTTGCAAACAAGCGAAATCAAATGAGCTCACCCTTGCATTGTCCCTGTGTCGCTCGGCGACGTCAACGTTGACTCAGTCGAGGGCTCCTTGGCCATCATGGGACCATTGTTCGCAGACCTTGCTTCCATGAGGAGGCGTTGCTCTCTCGTCTGACACCTTCCGGTTGTACTTTTCCACCCACGCCTCGCCGACTTCTTTAGTGACTCCATTGGTTTTCACTGTGAAGAAGGATGTGAATAAAATCCCCTAGGCTTATTTGCGCATGTTTCATCCCATCAAGGTCTTGCTTGCGCATGGGTGGTCTCGGACTCTTAGTTGACTTACACGAACGGGCGTATCGACGGACGATGTCTGCTTCGTCGGAATAGGGGACTTTGCACTTCTCGAAGTGCAAAATAGCCAAGTTGTTCTCCAAGGGGCTCTCCCAGAACGAAAACCGGCATCCCGATGTTGCATGCGGACATGTGAGGATATAGTAGCGCGTCCCTTCTCCGAGATTGTAGGGGAAGGCCCAGCTTGGGTTTTCAGATATTATCCTGGTAGCGTGACCTGTCAGGATCTGTTTCCCGCCTACTTGCTCTCCGGCCTTTCTAGCAGGACATTGGGGTCTTCGGGCTTTCCTCGCTGGGCTTTGACTAGACGACGGCAGACTTTTTTCGACCCGGGCACTCGACAGGACGGTAGTCTTTTTCTGGCGGGGAGGCTTCCTTCGCGGAGGGCTCCTGAGACTTTTCGGTGAATGCGTGCTCGATGGCGTGACCGGTCTGCTCGCCGAGGAACCAAGGCCCGTGGGTGCAGCAGTCTTTGGATATTAACCGGGGGTGTGGCCAGAGGAAGGGCAGCTGGCAGCGCTTACCTTTTCTTGGACATCCATTGCGGGACTATCTGTCTGGTCGAATATCTTGTTCATATCGACCACAGTAGGCACCCAGGCACCAGGCGGGGGGTTGTTTGTGAAATTGATCGAGAAAGAGCCGCCTTGGGAGTACTGAAACCCGGAGATGTAACATGGAAACTGGCCCCGAATCCAGCCTTTAAGCCGGTCGAAGGTCTCGGGTGAGTGTTCTAGAGAGGCTCGAGTGGTATACCGCTCAAAGTTGTTCTTTCGATCGTTTTCGTGTGCCTCGATGGTTTGCGTCAATATGCGTTTGAACTGGCGCTCGATCTCGTCACGGAGGAGTTGAATCTGGGCCCCAATCCTCTTTTTCGCAAGTTCCGATTCGTCGGAAGAGCACTCCATCTTATGCCAGTAGGGAAGCCTGGGACTCGTATCATTGATATCAGAAACGGCCACATTCGGAGTTGTCGTGATGGATCTTGTATGATGTGACGCTTACCTCTCGTCCAAGGTTAAGAGAAAGGACCTTCGTTTTGATCCCCGTGGGAAGATGAAGACGAAAAGTGCACTGGGCATGTGGACGAGTGGTGGTCGTCACATCCCAGGGGAGTCATTCACTTCCATGAATGTTTGCATCCTTGGAACGGGATGGTGCGGGCGAAGACCGGGTTCCCACGCCAACTTCCTAGAAGCAAGCCTACGTAGTATGCGAATCCCAGGGGTGCAGCTTGGCAAAACGTGCATACTGTACCTGGATCGGAGACATGTGTTTGCTTGGGAAAGCAAACAAGCGGCATTGCCAGGACTGAAAGCATCCGAATGCGTGAGTGAGTTGGTACTCCCGGGCAACGCATGGCGGGCATCGTCGTTTGCTTTTCATCCCTGCGCGATTCGCACTCTTTCTAATCAGTTCTATCACCAGAAACCCTTGCGTTGCCGCCTGTCGGTCACAACTCAGTCACAGAAGTCGGAAGCAAGACCGTTCGCTCTACTGAGTAAGATGTTGAAGCTTGCCACCGACATTTGCCATCCGCCCCCTTCTAGGAGTGCTACTAGAAAGCTTGGCAATCGTTGAAGTGTCATACATATGCCTAGTCCAGTACCGGGTGCTGACTGGCTCATTGTTGCACAGGCGTAAAACAATATAACAACAATAACAACGATACTCCACACCTTTATTATCTCTCTCTAACTTTGCCTTTATCACAAAGGTCAGGCATATCCTATATCCTATCGCCTTGCTCGGAGCTTGAAAGCGAGAGTTTCAGCAACTACAGCCTGTATACTTTCCCATCGAACTGGCCTTACAGGCATACCATCCATTTCCGCACAAGATGCCGCGACTCAAAAGTTCCCACCGGAGACATCTGTCCCGGCAACGTGTGTGAGTACTTGAACCCGACCTGGGAGCCCGATATTGACTTCCGAATGAGGACCCTGGGGATCGATTGGGGAAGCCCCGCCATACGACTGTACTTCTACTTCCCGGATCAGGACAAGTTCGAGCTGCTTTTCAACCGAAAAGCGTCAAACAGGAACGACGAAAGCCGCTACCAGTCAGGCTCCTTCGGGGGCTACATAAACATATCGGGCAACGGGCCTGTTTACACCGGCGACGATGTACCAGCAGCCCTCCAGATCCCAGCCAAGCTCATCTTGAGCAAGGGCCGGGGCATCGATGAAAGCAACTCCTTGCTCACAGAGATCAACCGAAGGCAAGGCAGCGTCTCGTTCAGACAACGATGCCGGGAAGGTCTAGAGGAGATTGTCAGAGCGTTTGCCGCGCAAGTGGAAGAGCGCTGCGAGAAGAAGAACGAGCCCCTCGAGATTGTGGAGATTGGCCTGACCGTTCCCGCTCACTGGACCCTCGAGGAGGAGGAGTCGTACGTCGAGCTCGTCAGGAAGGTGTTTCCCAAGAGATCTTGGAACAATCGCCTAAAGGACATCTACTTCATGACGGAGATTGAGGCGTCCGCCCATTTCTTCTTCAGCGATCCAGTCATCGCCGATCGACACATGACTAATAAGCAAAACAACAATTACGTCCTGTTACTTGATTTTGGAGGCCACAGTATGGTTAGTTGGTAATATAGATTCTCTTCGCGGTCGACGCCTTACTGATTCTTTCGAGGTAGAATGGTTGCCTGTTCTACGTAAGAAGGGCCGAGGACAAATTCGTGTTCATGCGAGCCGGGGAACCATTCGGTACGTCACGCGAAGTTTGCTAGTAGTATCGTTTTATATGGGAAATATACCTTCTTGATAGTCCGTGGCTAACCACGGCGCCGCGCACAGGGGTAGTGGGCGGCAGTGCGCAGTGGGAAGCGGCTGTCGGCGACTTCTGCACCAGCAACGCCCTCTCGGGCGGCGGATCCAAGGCGACGGTCAGGCCGGAAGTCCGAAACGGGTTTCAGAAGAAGTTCAGGGAGGAGATCAGGATGCAGGAATGCGACTGCTTCGAGGAGATTGACCTGCGTATCAAGCCGCCGAGAGGATACGCCGGGGGCTCCGGCGAAATCTGGACGACAATCAGCGCGAACCAGTCTATCCAATTCTTCCGTGCTGCCATGGACGGACCGCTGAAGCGAGCAACGTCCGAAATCAGAGAGCTGAGCGAGCTGATGGGGCGTTATAAGGACGTGGGGGTAAAGGTCATCGTCTCGGGAGGCACCGCCAAGAATGAAACCGTGCAGGGAAAGCTGAAAGCCTCCTGCAACAGCCTCCGTCTCCCTCCGCCGGTTTTCGTCCATCAGAATTTCGGGAGTAACGAGTAGGGAATCTTCCGCTTGGTCGCTTGATAAACCTACCAAAGGAACTCCGCTGACAGAAAGGCAGCTCATTCAACATTGCCAAGGGCGGGGCATTGGCTTGCGCAACCAACATGTCGCTATTGGAGTTCATGGAGAACGGTGCCGCTTTTGGCATTCAGACGATGCAGGGCTCGGGGAATCCAGACCGGCTATGGAACGACACTGCATTTGTGGTCTTGGCTCACAAGGTGAAGTGTTTAGCCCCGGAACAGTCATCAGCAATAGCCTAACCGAAACAGGGTCGTTCGTGGGAGTTTGGGCGTTCGCATCGGGTCAAACTTTCCGGCGCAGACAGACTCAAGATCATCTGCGATCCCTTCTGGACCCCCTCAAGTTCGAAAGGAACTCAGCTAAGCTGCACCAGGACGTACGACGTTCTCGATCTTCTTGTACCCGAGGCAGGCACTTGGGAGTTCTCCCTGTCCATGAGGCCAGAAGGTGATGGTTTCCTCTTGAAGCGGTCGATGATCACAAGTGGCGGCTGCAATGTGCTCCCGCCTCAGTCAACCGCCTTGAAGATGGAGTTTCGTCGGTCTTTGGGCTGTTTCCTGATCCAAGCCAACGAGAGTATCGACTCGTTGGATTGTGGTCTTGGGCTCGACCAGGACGGCAGGTTTGTGGCTGTCACGAGCGAGCTCGAGAAAAGCCTGGAAGAAAAGATTCAGCAAAAGCTGGCCACGACACCACAACTGTTCGCCTCGTGTGTCTTTGCTAAGACGCCAGCCGGAACACGTCAAAATAAGCGTCGCTCCGACGATGCGGCCGACGGCAGTGCTCACAAGCGCGTCAGCGGTAAGACGAAACCACAGTACATCCGTCTGGATCCCATCAAATTCCCTACCGCTTGCCGCCGTCCCGATACGCCCCAATTAGACCCTGAGCAGGAAGAAGACGTGGAGTTCCTAGACCCAGTGTCTGACTCTGACACTTACCATTCGGTTTCTACGTCGAGTGAGTCGTCGGTCAGCCTGGGAGCGTTCACCCCTGCAGCCTCGAGGTGGCAAAGGGAACATCGACAGCAATACTGAGAAAAGATGAACGGACGGCTTTTGGACTGCGCGAAAGATGGGATGGGGAGGAGTACTTGGGTTGGTAGGTAATGGCATTGGTTTTCAACTTACTTTCTCAGATCAAATAAGGGAGTCTTCATTATACGAACAAAATGAATATTGAAGAAATATTCCTCGTCCACCTAGCGGAAGCAAGCAGGGTACAAGCTCTCTTGAATCGAAGTACAGCAGAGCCTGTTGAGTCTGTACGGTCGCGACTTTGTTGCTAATATATCCTCTGCTAAAGACAGAACAGCTTTATTGGTTATTGATAATAGGTAATTCCTACACTTATGAGCTGGATTCCTACTTGTTAAGCATATCGGTCGGCGTAATAATGTATCGCATGCTGTATTTATGTTTAGGACAGGCCGCTTTTTCAATCTTGTTGCTATGTAGAGAGGATACTAATAGAATCGTCTTGGGTTGATTAGCCGTGGTTTGTAGCGGAAGCGCAGGCTAGACCGATGCTTCCCTTATCGGAAAAGCTAAAGCAACTACGGTAAGATATAGACCCAGCCACTCAATATGACACTTACTAGAAAGCCGGGGTATTTAGTTAGCTATATAGCAACCTCATGGCAACATCCATATACCAACTTGTTAGCTGGTGGCCTGTTACAGAAGTGTTCACGAAGGGAAACTGTGCATGGATCTCTACATTGTCAGGCGGAAGGGGTTTTTTTCTTTTTAATTTCTTTTCTACAATATAAGTAGGGATAGGACTAAGCAAACAGGCAAACGTCAGCAGAGGTTTTAAAAGGCAAACAATCAAGGCGCGGCTCTACCAATTACTACGACTAGAGCAAAGAGTTAAAGGTTGCAAGTACAACTATCATCATCCTCAACAACCAGGATATCTCTTTTTAACCTCAGTTTCGAACTCAAAGCCACAATACAGTCCACCATTATCCTCTCAATGCTGGCCAACGCGTTAGCAACGCCTTCAGCCCCAGTCATTGCACGCGAATGATTGTCCAACCGAGCTTATACATCAAACAAACAACAACACTATACGATTTGTATTGCCTGATGCTTACTTATTTGTTTCACGCCAATCGTATGACATTCCCCACCGTCGGTCACATTGAGCTTGCTGGAATCGTAAACCAGTTCAAACACTTCAACAGACCGACCGCCTTTCGATGAAGCAGGCAGCGCTTGCCAGTCTATCGACAAAATCATTGGGAACTAAGTCAAAGCATGATCGCGCCGAGGACTGAATGCAAAGAAGGCCTTTGGGCTATTTATGGCATGAATGGAACATGGACGGATATGAACGAAGGGTGTAGACAGGACGTGCATGCAGGAAGGACGGAGGTTCTAGAGGTTCTAGAAAAGCAAGGTCGCTTATTCCAGGGGGGAAAAGCACGGCCAAGGTAACTCCCAGGTATAACTGAGGCATTCCTGGCCATACATATCCACTACAGGTGGAAATGAAATGTTCATCCCACTAGATTTGGTAACTCGGCCGCGATATCCCCTCGGTCTCTTGAGCTTTCAGACTAATCAACCAATGTCTTTTTCATTTGGCCTTTGATTGTGGCTTGAATCAAACCGTGCTTTCAGCTTTCAGCGCGGTATTGGCTTTCGGGCCATACTGTCGCTCAACCATGGTGTTCCCTCCAGAATAGAATAGACTGCACCATTTCTGTAGAACTGAAACACTATCTTGAACAGGCAATGACAGAACACCAGATATAACCTATCAGATACCAAGGTACCTGGAGAGCCGGTTTGAAGGTTTGTTTCTCCATTGGGCGGGCAGCACATGCCTCGAAGAGCCTCCGTCGTTGATGGAGACAACCTTGTTAGTCCAAGATAAATAGCGGGAGATGTTCCCACCAAATATCTGACCTCTTCTCTATTCTTGGCATACATTTTCTTTCCACCAAACATCCGACCTCGTCTGTCTTCTTCACATACAATCTCGCCAATAATGTCTGCTGAAGGCAGTATGAACCCCCCCATGGCGGAAACACCCGCCGAGTTCCAGGCTACGGTGCTGGAAGCCCCCGGGCTCCTCAGTTCCGTACGCGCATCCCTCGCCTCTGGATCCGACAATGCAATCTTCACCATCGGGGGCACCGTGAAGGGCCTCGCGCCCGACTCCAAAGACGCCGCTGCACCCCCGGTCACGGTCCGCTGGAACGACTCGAGAGAGCAGGCCCACGGGCGCAAGGTGGCTTTCCCGGTCCAGCAGGCCGAGGAATCCCAGGCCTCCTTTGTCCAGCTCGTCCAGGGCTGCCAGCCGGCGACCTTTGGCCGCAACTCGCAGGAGATCCTTGACGAGACTTACCGGAGGGCGGGAAAGATGGACGAGTCTGCCTTTTGTACGAGCTTCAACCCGTACGAGCACGGCATCATCGATACCGTCCTCCATTCCCTGGCCCCCACGGACAAGTCATCCGCCGTCAAACGCGGGGTGCGAGCCGAGCTGTACAAGCTGAATGTGCGTCCGCCTTGTGATGGTTCTTCCGGCTGCTCTCGATGCTCACAGTGTCACTCAGATATACTCGGCGCCATCGGGCAGGTTCAAGCCCCATGTCGACACGCCCCGGTCAGAGCAGCAGATGGGCTCGTTGGTGGTGTGTCTCCCGTACCCGCACAAGGGCGGCCAGCTTGCCGTCCGACACCGAGGCCAAGAGGTCGTGTACGATTGGTCGACCAACAGCGCTACGCAGATCCAGTGGGCAGCTTTCTTCTCCGACTGCGAGCACGAAGTGCGCGAGGTCGCCGAGGGCCACCGAGTCACTCTCACCTATAACCTGTACTGGACCCCGTACGGCCCGACTTCGATGGCGGATCAGAGCCTGGGTCTGGAGGAAAGGTCCCTGGCCTTCTACACGCCTCTCGCGAAGCTCCTGAGCTGCCGCGGTTTCCTTCCCGAGGGTAGGTCCCCGTCTCTGCGTGACGTCCCGGAGCTCGGCTCACATTGAACACAGGAGGCCGGGTGGGCTTTACATGTGCTCATGCCTACCCCCACTCGTCCAGAGCAGCAGCCAAGGGCATCCATCATGGTCTCAAGGGTATCGACATGCTCTTATACCAGGCGCTCAAGCGCATCGTTGGGGCCCACGCGGTTCGTGTCCAGACAGCCCTCGATGTGACGGACGACGACGAGCAGGATGCCCGCGATCCCGAAGAGGAGACCAAGCACCGTGGAAAGTCATTTATCGCGGACCCGGGCTCTCCGGCGCAGCACGGAGAAATGGATTACGACAGCGGGGATGTCAGAACCATCGGGCGGAAGGCCATGGATGTGACGTGGCTCAACCACAAGCCGTGCCGTTCGGACAACCGGGAGCTCGCGATTGCTTACATGACTGTAAGACGGGTTTGAGAAACCGAGCCCCAAACACCGCTTCCCGCGTAGCACGCTCGCTGACTTTGTCTTTTACAGTACGGAAACGAGCCGTGCTTGGAAACGTATTACTCCTCCGTGGTCATCATAGCCGGACTCGGCAGCTTTTCCGACGACGGTGGACGAAACGCGTTCAAGGACGACGTCGAGGACTCTGAGGAAGACTATGAGGACTATGAGGAAGACTATGAGGACTATGAGGATGACTACGAGGACTATGAGGAAGACTACGAGGACTATGAGGAAGAACTCGAGGACTATGATGGAGACCTCGAGAACGACAACGACGATGAAGAATCGGAGTATTGAGGGAGAGACATTGGAAGTTTCCAAACCGTGGCGGGGAGATTCTTTAAGCCTCCCCATGTGATGCTCACTCTAAGGGGGGGGTGAATGTTGCAAAAGTTTTATGCAATAGTGTTCAATTGAAACACAGTTAATGGTATCATTTACATCCCAAAGGCAAACAATGTACAGAAAAACATCGCCGCGACAGCGCCCGTGTGACCCAGCCATGCGTGTTCGGCCTCGGAACAGATTCTCAAGGACACCCCTCCCCCCATCCCCCTCTCTCTCTCGCCGAATGTTCTTGCGACTTTTGTGGGAAGTGGAAAGGCCATCAGTCCGTTCTTTTTATCAGAGAGTATACATGAAATCAGGGCGCTGGTCGCCGGCAACCCACCTCTGCTCGTCCGTCATGGCGGCCCACTTGTCGTCCATCTTGCCGGCCCTGCGGTTCCGGTTGGAGACCCTGAGGGCGACGTGCATGAAGACGGAGCCGCCGAGGAGGAAGAGGACCTGGTAGCCGAGGACGACGGCGTGGCCGGTGAAGTAGCGGGGCGCCTCGCGCTTGAGGTAGATGTTTGAGGAGACGACGCCGTTGAGGTTGCCCCAGCCGACGACCATGCCGAGCACGAAGGCGCGCTTGAGGGAGCCCTCGGTGTTGTTGATGACCCAGGAGAGGGTGTTTGAGATGGTCGGGTAGATGCCGGCGGCGCCGAGGAAGGTGCCGGCGTACTGGACCCTGGGGTCGCTGGACGCGAGGAGCAGGACGAAGCCGACGATGCCGACGGCGACGGTGGCGACGTTGCAGTAGCCGCGCCAGCGGGTGCGGTCGGCGACGACGCCGACGGTGACGGTGAGGGCGGCGGCGACGGCGTAGGGCGGGACGGAGAGCAGCTGGGCGCGGGTGCCCTGGTGGCCCATGGCGCCGAGGATGGTGGGCAGGAAGAGGGAGAAGGCGTAGAGGGGCACGAGGCAGCCCATGTAGACGACCATGTAGCCGTACGTCTTCCAGTCGGCGAGGGCGGCGTAGATGTGGCGCTTGTCAAAGTCCTCGGCGGTGCGGCCCTGCTTGTCGGCGATGAGGCGGCGCTGCACGCGGACGCGCTCGTCCTCGGTGAGGAAGCGGGCGTTCTCGGGCCAGTCGAAGACCATCCACCAGCAGAAGACGCCGACGAAGACGGTGCCCAAGCCCTCGATGATGAAGATCCAGGCCCAGCCGGGCCTGCCGCCGACGCCGTCCATCCTGGCGATGGCGGCGGCGAGGAGGCCGCCGAAGGAGCCGGCCAGCGCGGCGGCGGAGAAGAAGACGGCGGAGCGGACGCCGATCTCGGAGCCCTTGTACCAGCAGGAGAGGTAGTAGTTGACGCCTGGACGACGCGCGGGTCTGTTTAGCACGAGAAGGAGAAGACGAAGAGGAAGAAGGAAAAGGAGAAGAAGGGAAAGAAGAAGAAATGAAAACAAGACTTGTGCGGCTGTCTTTCTTTGCTTGCATGTCGCGACGTACCAGGGAAGAGTCCGGCCTCGGCGATGCCGAGGAACCAGCGGGCGGCGAGCAGGCCGGAGAAGTTGTGGCACAGGCCCATGAGGGTCATGATGACGCCCCAGCAGACGATGATGCCGGTGAAGAAGATGCGGGGCGTGAGGCGCTTGAGGAGGGAGTTGGTCGCGGGCTCGAAGACGGCGTAGCTGATGAAGAAGATGGTGAGGGACAGGTTGTAGTCGGAGCCCTCCATGCCGAGGTCCTTCTCCATGCCGGCGAGGCGGGCGTTGCCAATGTTGGTGCGGTCGAGGAACGAGAGGAGGTACTGGGGCCCGATGTCAGTATGCCATCAGCCGTGATGCGTCCCCCCCTTGCGCGAAAGGGATATGTTTTGTCTTACAAGAAGAGAGAGCCAAGGGACGAGCCAGAGGTCGACCTTCCACATGAGCTTCTTGTCCTGAGAGCAGCGGATCGAAACGTTAGCAAAAGAGCGATTCCCTTTGGAGGGTTTAATGATGATCAGGGGTGCCATAAGGGCCCTCTCTTTCTCTCTCTCTCATCGGGGGCACAACGTACGATGGCGGCACGCTCCTCCAGAGTCTTGCCGGCGTCGGGGTCGGGCAGGTCGGCGAGCATCTGCGCCTGCTCGAGCTGCGAGTCGACGGGCTTCTCGTCCGTCGAACTCTCGTTGACCTCCGGGTCGTGCTTCTCGTCGCGCGCCATGGCTGCGGTATCGGGATCCTGCTTGGCGGACGGGCGCGTGAGGTGGTGTGTGCGGGCGCGGGCGCGGGCGCGGGCGCAAGGGAGGCGTTGCTTTCCCGGGTTGTTTTGTTCGGGACGGGAAAAGTTTGCTTGTCTCTCTGCTGGACGGGAGGGAAGCTGTTCTGTCTCCTTTCGAGGCCGAGAGGGGGGGGAGGGGGAGTAGGACGAGCGGACAAGCGCAGTTTTGGGTGCGTCGTACCGGTGAAATGGTCGGCGTATCCCAAGTCGCAGATGCCGGAGAAGCCTGAAAAGAGGATATACGACGGAAAAGGGGCAGAGAGGGCTTTTGGGGTGTGGTGGAACAACGGGGAAGAGGGAGGGGAGGGAGAGGCTCGAGGGGGGAAGAGACTGAGATGAGAGATGGAGAGACGGCGCCCACTGTTCCCGAACACGCTTCAAAGCTGGTCGAGTAGGAGAGTCCAATGCCGGCCTGGGATGAAACTTTGAGAGCGGCCTGTCCTTCTTTATAAAAATGCGACGAAAAAGTTGGGACGTCGGCGGCCCGTTTCGCTCAACATGGGAAGAATCTGCCATGTCCGGGGGGGGGGGGGGGGTCGTCCATGGCCGCCGATATGCCACCATCGATCCACTCACACTTGGGCCTCACACACCCATCGCATACCTTAATTGGGAGGAACAAGATTCGCTGGCTTCTCCAACCCACCCACGCGGGCTACAATGGAGAGACGGCTTCGGAACAGGTAGACATGACCGTGCGGGCTTCCGACGGGAGGGGGGCCACGGGGTACATGGCGCTTGGCACCGGGACCCTTGCAACCAGACAGCAATGATTACACTCTCGTCTTGGGAGGGGGGCGTGGGGGAAACAGAGTGCGTGGGAGAAGGACTGACGGTCAGACAGGGCGTCCGTCTTCCACGTCTGCAGGGCTTGCAGGGCGGGCTTGACTCTGGCTTGTCTTGTTTGGGTCCCGTTGCGTAGCTCAGCTCTGCGCATGATGCAGCCGGCTTTGATGGCGGCGGCGGCGGCGGGCACCTGGACTGCATCTCGAGAGGAGCAAATGACAAGCCTTGGGGCAGGCAATGATACAATATGTGGTTGGGCGTGGCCGGTATCGAGCGAGGTCCATCAGTTCGTGCTTGGTTCGTCGAGTTGCTCCCACAGCAAAATCAACCATTTATTTCCCCTTCCCTTCCCTTCCAGTACGACCAAGACAGACAGACAGACAGACTACTTACTGCTTGCTGACCCCCATCCGACCCTCCCAACGCATGCCCAGCTCTTGGCACTTACCGAGCGACCCCGGCAATCATTTTGTTGCCTGCCAGCCATTGGCTGCGGGGGAGGGAGAGCAAGATGGCAATCTGAGAGAGAGAGAATACCGGGGCGGGTTGGTCGGTTGATTGGGGGCTTTGGAGGAGACCAGGGCAGAAGACGGGGGAGACGGGGAAAGCTAGGCCGATGAGGGCCTAGGGTTGGATTGTGGATGGAGGCGACAAGAGGGGGAGAACAGGAGCCGGGGAAGAGAGGAGGGGACTGCGCAAGCATGCCTTGTGTTCGTAGTCTGGTATGAGAGAGAGAGAGAATGTGTGTGTGAGTGAGAGTGACCCAGACTTGACGTACGAGTTTGTTCCATGACTCGTGGTGTGCACCTGGCTCTCTCTCACAACTGTCTCCGTATCTCTCTCTCTCTCTTCCAGGAGGACAGACGCATCACGGGATGACCCGTTGGGCTGGATCTGTCTCGGGCGCAGTGCTCCCAACGTATAGGAGGGGAATACGCGCCAAGTGCGCCTCAAAGTGTAACCCGAGCCCAGAGTAATAGCTGCTTTGTGCGACGCCGCGGCGCCGTAGATTCGTTCTGACTTGAGAGTAATATGAGTTGGCCAGGATGGAATAAGCATAAGGACGAAAGACGGAGAGAGAGAGAGAGAGAGAGACTGTTCGGATTGCCGGCGAGACGGGGGGGTTGGCCTGCGAGGACAAGGATCCCTGGCCACTCCCAACCGCCCGCATATGTCCCATGCAAGCAAGGCAAGGCCACAGACTCCAACGCCCCCCTCTCTTTGTCTCCTCAGTCTCCTCTTCTTAGTCTACCAAAGTAATACTCCGTAGTCTCCTCCTCTTCGTCCCCCGCAGCCGCAACCCTCGCTCCGGGCACTTCCCCGCACGACGAGCGTGGAGGTTGAGAGGAGAGGAGGAAGAAGAGTCGACGGGGGAATCTCTTGGAACGCCCGTTCCTTGGTTACTAGTACGAATACCAAGGACGGGGGGGAGGGCTTGATTAGAAGGCCACCGGATCCCATCACACACGCGTGCTCTTCCAGCGTCCTTCCAGCCGAGTTCCAGCCGCTGGTGCATGTATATACATGTCGTCTATTTCTTCTCTTGTGATTTCATCGGCGGGCGACCCCCGGACTTCTCCCCGTCCTGTCGCGCCGCCCGTAGGAGCCGAGGCCACGGGCAACAGGCCCCGGGGAGGGGTGGCGCTTTTCGAAGTCGGCCTAGTTCGTGCTTGGCTCAGTCTTGGAAGCGTATTTCGCAACGAGACTCGACGAAAGAGACCAGTTCCCAACACGAGCTTTCCCCCCCTTCCCCGGACCGCACGGAAGGTGGAGGGCTTAGTGGCCGCCAGTCTTTTCGCTCGTCCGGCGCAATGTCGGGGAGACGCCGCGTTTGCCCTCGACGGAAACACATGGTATGCTGGCGGGCGGGCGTGGGAGGGCGAGGTGACCCTGGCGGCCAACGAGTCGCATTCTTCTTCCTAATCCCATTGCCGTCTGATGTGATGGAGACAGTCGCCGTCAGAGGCACACGACAAGAGGCACGCGCCGGGGCTAGACGGCTGGCTGGCTATTAAGCTTTCTCGCCATTGACGGCGCGGGCTCAACACGAGGAGAGGCGTGGCTCTGGAACTAGCGCAGCCACTGCGTAGCCCGGCTTCCTTCCATGGTGTTCTCCGTTGCGTTCTTTTGGGGTTTTTTTTTATACTTTCTTTCTTCTTTTTTATACTTTCTTTCTTCTTTTTTCTCGCCTGGGTCTTTTGATCTCGTGAGGAGGGGGGGCGGAAAACTCTGATCGAATCTAGATCCGGACTCTGCAGAGTCTCTTCCCATCTTGGCCGGACTTTGACGCCGGCATCATCAACCCATATCAGACCAGGAACACGGAACTCAACCGGGAGGAACCTGGTTGCCGCGTTTATGAATCATTTAAACCCCCCCGCACAAGGGGGATTGCTGCATGTATACGTGTTTCCTTGTCCCGGTATCAGCTCAAATCTTGTTCTCGGTGATCTACCGGGTTTGCCGCTCGATGAATTGGTCGAACTCGAGTGAAGTTGATTGTGCAGTCACTCGGCTCCGATAAACTTGGATATCCAAGATGGACAACCAACTTGCCATGCTTCCTCCGTGATTCCCTCAACATTCGCTAGCGCCGGCGTTGCCCGATGCGCCTCACGTCCCAAGTCCCTCAACGACATAAGCCTCTCTCTCTCTCTCTCTCTCCCCTTCACTCACTCTCCCGGGCAGACCCGGCGACGGGGCCAGTCAGACACGTATGTCCCTGAGGCATCCTGGACGAGGCGAAACCCTATTTGAACGGCCCCGAGACAGCTCAGGTCGAGTGCAGGGCCGACCTCGGAGGGTGTGGCAGCATGCATGCCGTCCATGTCATGTCGTGTCGAATGTAGGGGAAAACGGCACAATGGTTTCACGGCGTCTTTCGGCGCTGGGCAAGGCGTTCCATTGGCGGTTCCCGAGTCCGAATCGGGACGCGCATCTGCTTCCCATGCGGCGGTGCGTCAGCCTGCAACCCCAAAGGAGACAACTTCTGACAGACAGACAGACAGACAGACAGACAGACAGATACACACACACACACACGCCAATCCCATCCCATCGCCACGGGTCAAAAGGAAGTAAGCGGCATGTGAGAGCTGCATGCGACGGTTCCGCACCAACCGGGCGGTGGGCGGCGAAGGGGACGAGCCCGAAGCCCGTCAAAGTCCGGGACCGACACGTTGCTGCTACTGCTACTGCTGCATGGGATACTGGGGAGTTTGACATCCACCGCCCGCATCTTGGTCGCTTCTGTCTGCCGGGCGTCTCTTTCGTACGAGAGCAATGCGTGGCATCAGTCAGCCCTCTCCCCCATGTCTCTTGGAATCATCTCTTCCGACATCTTTCTACGCCGCCGTTCCATGAAAGTGTTGCCTCTTCTAGCAGGTACCACAAGCTGAGGCGTGCATATCTTATTTACGTCGCAGTCGCCCTCCCCCCCAGGCCTTCCCCTGGTCGCGCCCCATGTGCAGCCCAGCCGAGAGGCAAACAACCGGTTGTTTGTCACTCCTCCAAGGAGAACCAACGGGTTCGCGCTGCCAACCTTTTGCTTCTTCTGCCGCCCGCCAGATAGCCGGAGACCAGACCACACTAGGCCTGGCACCTCCGTGGTTGACATCTTCCAGCGTTCCTACCGGCTGGGCCTGATGACTGCAGACCCCCCCCCCCCCCCCCCGGCTCCCGTCCCCCGTCCCGGACGTAGTCCCAACATTGACAATATTGTGCAAGGGTGCAGCGCCGCCGAAAACGTGGTGTTTGCTTGTTTGGCATGCAATGCACACGCCTGGCCCCCTCCCCTCCAGTGTGCTTTCGTCGTCTGGCGGGTCAACGTTACTTAACGTGAGGCGCAGAGAGGCGAAGGCGCCTCGGAGCGAGATAAGACCCCTATATCCAGCCTGGTGATGGGCCGATCCCAATACAAGAAACCGCAAGTCGCGGGAGCAAACATGACAAAGGCCTGCCAGAAGGAACGCGTGGACCGACAGAGCAGATGGCTGTGTTTGAGCTGGACGGCTCGGGGTGCCTCCTTTGTTTGCTCGACGGTGACTGAACAAGGACGAGCCCGAATCCCAAGTCCAAGGATCCGTCGCTCAGGGGCGGGAGTGCGGGCGGACGGACGGCGATGCAGGAACAAAACGTGGATATGTAGGGGGGGGGGGAGGGGAGCTTTCTTTCCGTCGTGCCGCGGCCTGTTCCAGGCGAACAGTACGGATTATATCCAATAACCACATGATACTCCCCCCTCACTTTGTCCCAACCGTTTCGCTTTTCTGTTCCGCGCCCGCGGGCTGCTCTCCCTGGTTTGCCAAGCGGCGCAGCGGCCCTTTGCCACAACCATTGGCGAGCAGCGAGAGGCTTCACCGTCGAAGGGAAAGGGGGGGTCCCCGACTCCGTCCCCTCGAAACTGTCCTCTCTGACCGACGCCCCGGCAGCCCGGGGGCCAAGGGCGGCTCCTGGTCGGGATGCTAGCTGGCGTCAGCGGACGCTGTATAATTAAAACCATGCGGCATGCAGGGGAGGGCAGCAACATGCGTCTGCATTGACAAGAGACCCGTGTTGCCCGTGCTGAAATTGGAGGAAAACGAACACCTTGCGTTTTGCCACCTGCGTGCTTCGAGACGATATCTCGGCATACAGCGCCGAGGAGACACCCGGTTCCATGGACTGCGCGCCAGGCAGAACTGTCCACTGCCCAGATACGCGCCTGCTATCGCGCCGGAGCCCTCGGGGGAGACTTCTTCCTCACTTGCTACGCCGAAAGGGGGACTACAAGTCTAGTCCGGGCGCTTCCTCCCTTTGCCTCCAAGGTGGCCCAATAGCTATGTAAGTGAGGACCCGCTGCCCACTGGTGCCTCGAAGCATACTGACGAGGATGATGGGTAGTCGTGGAGATATAACAATGACATATAGAGGGACACATCGCGCGAAAAGGAATGATCCAAGCGAGCGGGGCTGCGATGACGATATTTAGCCGCAGAGCTGGGATATTATCTCATCCGAGGTCAATGTCGAATCAGCCTTCCATGAGTGTCGGTAATCCCGAGCACGAACGGCCCCCCGTGCCCGTTTCCCGCGTCCTCCTGCCAAGTTGTTCACCGCGAGCGGCCTCTCTCACCCGCTCTCCAGGTGCTCTTTGGGAAATCCCATCGTGTTCGATCGCCGACGGACCACCAGTCGTATACGTACTCGGCCGAGACGCAGACGCCGTCGACCTCTGAACGCGGACTATCAGAGGTCGCCGCGTGTCGCTTCTGTCGTGACCCGGCGTCGTGGGCTCGCAGCAGAATGACCCAGATGCTCAGACAAAGGTCGGTGTACAAGTCGGGCCCGCGGCAGACGAGGAAGCCCGGCAGTGACGGATTGGTTGCCATCGTTCTGGACTAGCCTGCCTTTAGTTGTCAGCCGGACTCTGCTACTAGTGTAGTGACGGTTGCCATCCCATTTCCGGGAAACCATCGACCCCCGCCCCGGAAATGCCCCGGGTACAGCACCTCGGCCGCGATCCCCGATCCCACCCCGTTGTAGGCTTTTTTGTCTTGTCTGCTTATCCCCCTTCCCCGGGAATCCAGTCGGGTTCGTTCGTGCGGTGTGGCCTCGCGTGTGTCGCCATGCCCCCCCCAAAGGAAAACGGGACGGCCCTTCTCGCTCGGATAACCGTTGCCGGTGAACCCCCGCCCACTCCATTCAGTCCTTCCCCTCCCTCTTTTTCTTCTTCCTCCGGAACGGTACCGGCTGGATTTCGCCGACTATCCGGGTCTGCTGCATAGAGAGGAGGGCCCATTCATCCCGGCCGTTTTTTCTCCTCGACCGATGAGCACAAGGATGATGAGCGGGGGGGATGCATCTCACTGCACGGAGGGGCGAGACTGGTGGTGCTTAGCATTCCATTCTCAACTCTTAAATCTCGTCCTCCTCCGCCACTACCTAAAAGTCCAAATGAAAGAGAAAGAAAGGCCCCCAAATGGCGCCTCGACATACGACCCCCGCCAGAAATAGAAATGGCTGAAGCCAAGACCGAAAGCCAGCACGCCGGACCGCGCGCCCCGGAGCCGCGGCCGGCAGCATCCGCTCCCGCTCCCGGCCCGGAGCCCTCACCGTCCCGTTCGACGACGCCGCCGTCGAGCCGTACAGCGTCTTC
Source organism: Colletotrichum caudatum (assembly GCA_030867225.1). Taxonomy (NCBI): domain Eukaryota; kingdom Fungi; phylum Ascomycota; class Sordariomycetes; order Glomerellales; family Glomerellaceae; genus Colletotrichum; species Colletotrichum caudatum. The sequence continues at coordinate 21,446 of MU846479.1, forward strand.
ACGCACGCCGAGAAGTAGTTCCTCGTCGGCACAGTCGCGTGGGCAACCGCCTCTTTGCCCCCCCCCC
>MU846480.1:0-21384 GCA_030867225.1 Colletotrichum caudatum
ATATAGGGTAGCTAATATATTAGGTATGGCAAGAAGGAAGCAGCAGGGGTTTATTTCTGCTAGTCAGTCAGGGATTCACGGTTCGGTTCCAGTGGTTGGCGTTATTACGCCAGGTAATTAATGTGATAGGTTACTCTGTCTACCACCATAGTTAAAAAGGATCGTTCCTCCCCTGCACAGTATCTTATGATCACCATTCGTTCATCACTCTCCTTGTCTCTTATTCTATCCGAAGTTGGGGGCCTATCAGCAACGGGAATTCTTGATGCCGTCGTAACTAACATCTTGGTGCGATGACCAGTATGGAATGTCCCAACGATCATCAGATGGCCGCCGTCACGGTCCACTGTCGTGGTGGCTCCGACTTGACACAGGTCTTCGAGGCTGTTGTGCTATTCATAATTCCCACGGCGATGTACTTGCTCGCCGGGTTGTTCTGGTGCCTGATTCAAACGCGGCGGCATGCTCTGGTAACTGGCGATGTCATCAAATCCACGGCTATATGTACTAGGTCCCTCAATCGTCCCTCGAAGATTGCGCTCTTTGCAGAGCAGGTGTGTTTTGAAGCTCGCATTCCAACCCTTCGTTAGACGTAATGAAAGCTAATCGAATGGAAAAGCTGCTCGTCGGGGGCCTTGTAGGCGCAAAGTGTGCCTATCTCATCTCTGTCGTGGCAAACCCGAGCGTCCATCCCGGATCCGCCATCGTTGCGTCGGCGGCCCTCGAGCTCGTTGCCGCTATGCTCACCAGCGTTTTGGCCCTCACCAGCCGCCGCCGTCGCGGGTCAATGACTCTCCCGAATCTGATGGGTCTTTACCTGGCCGTGACTCTTCTCTGCGACATAGCTCGTTGCCGGACTCTGTGGCTTCTCCAGCAATCCGGTGGCGGGCGCCCCTCCACGGCCGCTGCGTCCTTCACGACATCACTCGTACTAAAGGTGCCCCTATTGTTCTCGGTGTCGCGAGGCAATGACGCCGATCCGGATCTGGAACATCACGACACGCGCAAAGCAGCTGGTTTCGCGTCCTCGAGTCCGGACACAACCGCTGGCGTCTTCAGTATTGGCTTCTTCTGGTGGATCAACCCGCTCATCCGTCTGGGCTATCGCCATGTGCTTGAACTGAACGACCTGTACACCCTGAGCCCTCGTCTGGCGCTCTCGAGGCGACCTGGCCTGAGCAGTGACGCCCATCGTGCGGAAGCGGACGAAGACGAAGACAATGATGGCCAAGTGAACGCCGCCCCAACTTCTAGGTCGACGCTGATGCTCCTCGTCCAAGCCACCGGCTGGGCGGGGTTGTGTCCAGTGCTGCCGCGGCTCGTTCTCGTCGCCTGTGCCGTCGGCCAGGCCAGCCTTAGTCGTACAATCCTCATGGCCTTGTCCACGCCCGACTACAGCTCCGGGTCCGGACTAGACTCTGGCGTCAAGTCCGGCCTTGCGGTCGCTACCCTACTCGTCTACCTCTGCATAGCCCTGTCTACTGCCTGCTATGGTTACTTGCACGAGCGCGTCCTTACCCTCGTCCGCGGCTCCCTCATCCGTCGGGTCTACCAGCATGCCGCTCGCCTCCCCGTCACCGCCGGGGCGTCCAAGAGCGCCTCCACGCATGTCTCCGTCGACGTGGAGACGGTATACAACGGCCTCCGCTACGTCCACGAACTCTGGGCCGCCCCCATCCAGATCGTCGTCGCCGCCCGTCTGGCCTATGCTGAGCTCGGCCCGGCCAGCCTTACTGCCGTTGCGGTCATCGCCATCACCTGCGCCGCCGTCGCCGCCGTCTCACCCCTCATTTCCGGACGCCAGCGCGCGTGGATGGCCGCGATCCAGGCCCGCGTCGCTGCGACGGGCGCCGTCATCCGCGCCATCAAGACGCTCCGCATGGCCGCCTTTTCCCGCCGCGTCACCGCAACGCTCCAGACTAGCCGCGTCCACGAGCTCCGTCTCGGCTCCTACTTCCGCATCGCCATGTCCGTGTCGTCGACCGTGTCACAAGTGCCCCTGGTCGTGGCCCCCGTCGTTGTCTTCGCCGTCGGTCCGCAACGGCTCAGCGCCGCCACCGCCTTCACGGCTCTCGGCTACCTGAGTCTCATGACGCAGCCTGTTATGACGGTGATCCAAGTCATGCCTGTGGCGCTGGCGAGCCGCGTGTGTCTGACGCGGATACAGCAGTTCCTGGCTACGCCAGCCCACGTTGACTATCGGATGCTGGGGCCGATATCGCTACGCCTACCATCGTCGGTCGACACCGCCGCCAACGAAGACTGTGACATCGATGAGGACGCCAACGACGACGAAGGAGAACGGAAGGGGCAGCCTAACAAGGAGTTGGCCATCCGGATCGCCAACGCTTCTTTCGGCTGGTTACCCGACACCGCGCCTGTCCTGCGAGACGTCAACATCGATATCCCCATGTCCACGGTAACGGCTGTCGTCGGGCCTGTAGGATGCGGCAAGTCGACGTTCCTTCAGGCGATCTTGGGAGAGATCCCCGCGAGGGGTGACCAGGGCGCGGGTCATTTGGTCGCCGTTAACGCCTCCCGCGTGGCCTACTGCGCGCAGAGCCCCGTATTGACCGACGGGACCATCCGGGACAACATCGTCGGGCCAGCGTCGACATCGAATCCGGTGGATATGGTGCTGTATAATGAGATACTCGATGCCTTGGCCCTCGTGGACGATCTGGCGCGGCTGCCCCGAGGAGACGCCACGCCACTAGGATCTCGCGGCCAGAGCCTGAGCGGCGGACAGCAGCAGCGCGTGGCAATTGCACGCGCGCTCTACCACAGGCCCGACGTGCTCCTCGCCGATAACCCTCTGTGCAGCCTCGACCGCGCTACGGCGCAGTTGGTACTCCGCCAGGTCTTTGGCCCGGACGGCATGCTCCGCCGCCGCCGCGTCACCGTCATAATGGTCACCGATACGGAGTCCGCGGTTCACGTTGCGGACCAGCTACTCGATATATCTCCGGCAGGAACCGTGGTCGTTCGCCCTAACCCAGACTTGCCACCGTTGTGGCCGTCACCGTCGAGACAGAAAACGCTAGAGACCCAGGACAACGTCCAAGAAGAAAGAGGTGAGAAGATCGTTTCAGACGAACAGGGAATAGCGACAAAGAGTGAGATTCTCGAGAAAGAAACGGTCACGATTACCAGCAACGAGGTCATTCAGAGTATGGCCGGCCATAAAGACAATACTGAGGGTCATAGCAGTAGCAGTCCGACCAAAGGTCAACCCCCCCGGATGAACGAGACCAAAAAGAGCTCCGAGAGGGACACATGGCTGTGCTACTTCGCAAGCGTCGGCCCATCATCTTTCATACTCTTCGCCGCCTGCGTCATAGCCTTTGGCGCTCTCATGACATACCCGACCGTCTGGGTCGAGTCATGGACGTCCGACATGGCGCGCAGCGACCGTCCCGGCTCCCAGCATTCTCCAACGAACTACTACGTCGGCGTCTACGGCGCCTTGGCCGTCTCCTGTCTTTTTGCCAGTCTCGTCATGGGCCTCGTCGTCCTCGTCGTGTTCGTTCGCAACGCTGGCCGCTCCCTCCACGACGGCGCGCTCCAGGCCGTCATGACAGCGCCCACACGCTTCCTCGCCGCCACGGACGTCGGTGCTGTCGTCACCTACTTTTCTCAGGACCTCGCCATCTTGGACGGACAGCTCGCGGGTACCCTCGTCAACCTCGCCGCCACAGCCGCCGCCATCGCCGGCCAGGCCGTCCTGCTCGCCATCTCGTGCCCCTGGCTCGCCATCGCGTTCCCTTTTCTGCTAGCTATCGTCTACTTGGTAGCCCACGTCTACGTCCCCACCGCGTCCCGGCTGCGCGTGCTCGACCTCGAGGCGAAGGGTCCACTCGTGGCGCACATTCTCGCCTCGGCCTCGTCGCTCTCGACCCTCCGCGCCTTCGGCCACGTCTCGCGCGAGACCCGTCGCGCCCACGCCTTCCTCGCCGTCGCGCAGAAGCCCAGCTACTTCCTCGGCATGGCGCAGCAGTGGATGATTCTCGTCAACAATCTCATTGTCGCTGCCCTGGCCACGGGACTCGTCGCCCTCGCCGTCTCGCTACGTCTTGGCGCTGGGCCTGTCGGCGTCGGCCTTGTCACCCTCATCAGCCTCGGCCGCAACCTGGCCGACGTGCTCCGCTCCTACACCATGGTCGAAATCGCCCTCGGCGCGGTCGCGCGTCTCACGAGCTTTGCCCGGGAGACGCCCCGTGAAAAGACGGGACAGGTGGCAGCGTCAGCGATCCCCGAGGCATGGCCCGCTACCGGGCTCATCAGTATTCACGGCGTCTCTGCCAGCTACAGCGACATGGACGATCCCGGGTCTTCGACGGTCTTACACGACATCACCTTGCTCGTGGCTCCAGGCGAGAAAGTGGCGATCTACGGGAGAACCGGCAGGTAGGTAGACCATCATCACATTCGACACTCCTCTCTTCCCCTATCGATCAGCCAAACACGCGAAACCATGATATCTAACTAACCACTCTTGACAGCGGCAAGTCATCGCTCATCCTCGTGGTCCTTGGCATGCTCGACCCCCTCCGGCGCTGTGCCAGCGTAGTGCGCATCGACGGAGTCGCGACCACCGACTGTGATCCGGCCCTCATCCGCGAGCGCGTCATTGCTATGCCTCAGGACACCGTCTTCCTTCCTGACGGCGCGACCGTACGAGAAAACCTCGACCCGCTTGACTGCACCTCGGCCCAGGACTGTCGGCACGCTCTCGAAGCCGTCGGCCTGCTGCATACGCTGTCGGACCTTGACGCCTTGTTGGACCCCACGACGCTTAGCGAGGGGCATCGGCAACTGTTCGGGCTGGCGCGGTGCGTCGCGCGTAAGCGGGCGAGGGTGGCTCAGGGCGCCCAGGGCGGGGTGCTTCTCCTTGACGAGGTGTCGGCGCACGTGGACTCAAAGACAGCAGCCGTCATGGACGAGGTCGTAAGTCGCGAGTTCGCCGAGTATACCGTCTTGGCCGTCACGCACCGGCTCCTGGGCCCGCGGCTATTCCCGCGGGCGGTAGTCATGGACGCCGGCCGGGTAGTGGAGGACGGTAGGACAGACGAGCTTCTTCTAGACGAGCGTTCGCATCTTTTTGCGCTTCATAGGCGGCTGGATACGTGATTGAAGAGGAAAGCACGGCTTTAGTTCGGATAGTTGGCACGTGTTGGAGCTTTCTAGGATTGTGGTCAAACTCCTCCATATTACAGTAATAGATAAAAGACATGTAATGCTCCCTCACCTCAGCTAGAATACCACGTAACACGGACATTTGTATGACTGAGAAATACCATTTAAATCACTCCTTGCACGGCTATTCCGCTATCAAGAAAAAAGGATCATCGACATCTATATCAGTGATGCTTGTCTCCAAACAGATTCTTCCCTCGCCTCGTGAGATCCCACGCCAGAAGCTTGTCAAAGTTACGACAGGTGTGCACCGACGACCAAATGGGGGTGCCCGATGCTTCAGTCTCGTTCCAGCTGTAGACCAACGGCGTCAGGTCCGCGTGACACTGCAGCGCCTGGCGTATGTGCTCTATGCAGTGGTCTAGCACCCGATTAGTCACACGGTTGTCTCTGAGATAACAGATGCCCTGATTCTGCGGGAGACGGAGCGGAGCTCACTCATATGTAAGAAGTAAAAGTCGCCTCGTTTCGGAGGCGGGAAGTAATGATCTGCGTAGACGCCTTTCCGGAGCAGGTTGAGGCAGTGGAGCGAGTGTATGACGTCCATGCTGCCGGAAGCCGAGGAGATCAGGTTTTAGCGGACTCGATTCCATTTGGTAAAGGGGGCATATGATATCTACGAAATCTTGTGGAGGAATTCGGCATCTTACCTTGTCCTGTACATGCCGGGCTCGCCTGGCTCACTCATCGTGTCGATCGGGGTGCCGTCCTTCAAGGTATTCTCCTCACCAGTCAGAACCACCGAGATGGCTTTGTTGTCGTCGATTAGCGGCTTTGAAAAGGAGCACGAGGGAGAGTAGCGCGAGCGGCTGGTATTGAAGACACTCACCGGATTCCAGGAGTTCCCAGTTGTCCTCGATCTCGGGCGTTGGGTCCCCGACATACAGCGCCGAGGCCCCGGTGTGGTTTAGGAACAATGTCCCGTTGGGATGCCTCTCCACGCCGCCCGTGTACTGTACGGTTTGTACTTGGATGTGGGGAACCGTTATTGCTTTTCAGCATCACCGGCCGTCGTCAGTCTCTAAGCAACCTGCTGAAATGGATACTTCATAGTCTTTACTCACCCATGTCCGTCGCGAACCCCGTCTCGTAAGAATCGCTCGAGCTAGCACATTTCACCGTCATCGGCTCTGCCCGAAAGAATAGCAGAAACACGTTAGCTGTGATGAGCAAGGTGACTATCAAGAGCCATGCCAGCCGCTCTGTTCGCTGCGAGACGATGGCTCGCGGAGCCGCGCAAGGCGAGATGTTTCCCCGGCCTTGCGCATCGTCACGGTCAGATTGAAACCCTGTTATCTTCTCGTACTTGGCTGTCATTTCTGCGTAGTTTGGAGAACTCATCGATTTCCTTTCTCTTGCAGTTGTAAGTGTCGTCTTCCAAGTGATTGGTCAGGAGAACGGTTGACGAGACAAACCCCCCCTCCCAGACTGGAACGGCCCGGCCGATCCACAACTTCTAGCAGGCTGATCGGTTCCATTCTCCCTCCCGAGAAGCATACAAGGTCACTTTTGGTTTCTCGGCTTGAGAAATCCGAGAATCCGGAAGCTTTCCCACAAACCGAGCCCAGGGATAGAAGACATCAATGATGACACGGAAAATCCACATCTGTCCTTGGAACGCTCGGGCCTTTTGGCTCGGTCTCATGCTCGGAATCGGAATCGGAATCGGCCGGGAGAACCTTGTTACAAGCAAGCATATCCTTGCTTTCTTGATTGCAGGGTTGCGCTCGGATGCAGGATGCAGCTGACCTGACCTACCCCCCCCCTAGCTGACCTGACCTAGGCCCACTTCTAAAACTTACCCGAAGTTTTACCTGTAAAGGAGGGTAGGTCAGGTCAGGTGGGGGGGGTACGTCAGGTCAGCTGTAATTAATTCTTTTAAAAATTATAGATATAGGCTAGGGTTTATAGTTAGGGTTAGTAGTTAGGATTAGTGGTTAGATTTAGCATATAGTATATGTTTATTTCTAAGAGTAAGATAGAAGGATATCAGGGTTAGGGTTATAGATTAATCTTAGATTAATCCTAAGTTATTCTTAGATTACTCTAGATTTTTAAGTGGGCCTAGGTCAGGTCAGCTAGGGGGGGGGGGTAGGTCAGGTCAGCTGTATACCGGCTCGGATGCGTTTCCACTGGCATGGATCATTGGCTGCGACCGACGAGTCATTTGGCCATCCATGTCTGGCCAGGGTTGATCCCGAAATTTGGGTTCTGGCTCTCGTACATCGAGACTTGCTGCTAGTTGTAAGGCATGACTGAACTGCCGCTTGTAAGACAGCCAGCAATTCTAGGTTACTAGTTGAATTAAAAATGGGCGTTTTCACGCGGGCGTGTCTTGATTACATAGGTAATTGCTTCCATGCAGATAGACTAAACGAGGTCACTGGGGAGGACGGCGCTTCCGCCATTCAATGTGGCCTGTATCAGTGGTAGCAGCAGCTGTCAGAGGAATGTCACACGCGAAAACATATAGGGGAAATTTATTTAGCCGCGTAGAATGTAGTCTCATTGCATATGATAAGATATCCTGCTGTTTACTTCTAGTTCTGTACAAGCTATTGAAAAAAACTAAGAATGGCCCTAGCAGCATTTGGCATCCAACCTTCACTTGGGACGAACCGACCCAAGCAACCTGCCCGGTAACCATTGCCGCAAAACTTTCAGGCCTCATTGTCGTGTTGGTGTTTGCGAGGTTCACGAGTGCTTGTATGGATGATCGATGGATGTGCACGCATACCCATGCTCCTCGCAAGGATAGGGCGGGTTGACCTAATACCGAATCAATATACACCAGCACCGGCCAGCTACATATGCTTAGGGAAGAAGACACCTACCACCTGGTATTCGTCCGGTTTCAGAGACGATCGCGTGTTGTATTTGATCACGTCCAGATCGGGCGGCGGGTACTTCTCGATGAGGTCGAGCATGGTGTTGACGCAGTGCTCCGTGTGACCATAGGGCATTGGCGGGTCGAAGCCCATCGTGACCCAGAGGTGTACTTGCAGCAGTGAATAGCCGCAGTGCCAAATGTGCTCTTTGGAGAGGATGTAAATCTCCATGGGCGCGCGCGCTAGGTCCGTGATCATGTGCTGCTGAGCTTTGTCGAGGGACCGCGGCCAGCCCATGGCCATGAAGCGGTCGTGGAGCTGCATCGTCTCGCGCCGCTCGTACCGATTCTTAGGGTACCACTGCATCGTGAAGTTGTCGAATTCGCAACCCCGCGCGCGCGCCTCGGCCGGGTCCGCCTCGAGCGGCGCGCAGGCATATCCTGAGAAGTCGTACTTGTGGCCGCCGGTGAGCGGCGGGTATACCAGCGCGAGCACGGCGACGGCGACGGCGACGAGGGCTACTATCGACGAGAAGGCCGTCATCACATTCTTGCGCCTGCCGCAGGTGCAGCGGACGATCGCCCTATCGTTGCCGACGTCAGAGAGCTCGTCTTCGGAGACGAGGGGCGATTCCTCATCGCGGTACTTCTTGACCTCCTCCATGACCATTCTTTACGGTGGTAGTAGGTATTGGAAGTAAAACCAGTCGATATCGCCCGATAACAGTGTCGGGCAGACTTATATGCATGGAGAGACCTGTAGAACTGGCCGTATGCTATATTATTATATGTAGGGGCTGGCTGGCGGTTCAGTCCGGACCCGGACCGAACGGATCGGAGGCCGCGAAATCGGTTTGGGCCTCGTCGGATGGAGTGTGGCAGTCGGTATTAATCCACGTAGATAATTACACATGGCGGCGGCCTGATTCACCGCTCGGTGGAAACTCTTCCACCACATGACTATGTGTAAAGTGCCTCACGGCCACATAATAGCATTGCCGGCCTCCAGGTGTACTTACACCTGGAACTCACACCTTAGCCCGGCCCATCCTTACGCTCGCTTTCGAGGACTGTCCCAGTGTCCTAGTTGGCCGTAGATATCAACGCCGGATCGTACACCTGGTACTGTCTGCTCATCTTCTCAGGACGAACTGTGGCACTCTTGACTATATCTCTCGACCATCGCTCAGGCTACCATGCGATTCCTCCGAGACCTGGAATGTCTCCAACCCAGGGCATCCCCGGGCTATAGCCGCATCACTCGTAGCCCCCAGCGGACTTCCACCTTCACCAGCGTTCTCGGCCAGATCGCTGTGGCCTTCCTCATCACCTATTTCCTTCTCACCGCCCCTCTGCTCGTCTGGGAACACGTACCCGCGCCCGTGAGGCGCTACACCTGCGGCGCGGACCTCGAAGAGGCCAAGGCCCGCGGCTGCAGCTACGATCCGCTAACGCTCACCTGGCTTCCGCCGCAGTGCTCGCGCGTGGGCGCCGACGACTTCACCCGCGCCGCCGACGGCGACCGCCCCTTCACGTACTACAAAGACCGGAAAAAGACTGAAGTTTATCCTGACCTGGGCACCCGCCTCGGCACCAACATCTACTGGTCCACGGCCGGCGAGCACGTCGCCCATTGCGCCTTCATCATCATCCGCAAGGCCACAGCCGAGGCCGAGGGCACGCCGCTTGACGGACTCAGCAGCTCCCTTGAGCACCTCCGCCACTGCACGCTGATGCTGCTGGAATTCGCGCGGTACAGCCCCCACTTTGACTCAATAAACACTGTCGGCAACATTACGTTGGGTTCGTGCTAGTCTTGTGCGACAGTTGGAGAGTTTGGTATGGTATTGCGTTTCTGGAGGTCTCGGAGAAGCATTCAGCTTGGATCGTGGGAGACTCTGTGATTAGCGTGGCAGCTGCCCGGCAGAGTACATGATTCACGTCAAATATCGCCAGCGTTATCTTTCTGGCATTGTTTATTCTGACCTGCTGTGTTTCAGGATATATAAAAAGTTAAACATCCGTTGTGGCTATTATGTGAGCTCACGTCGCAAGTTGATGGTACTTCATGTAGTCATTGTGCGAGCTCTCTCGGATGCCGCATCGTACACCGCATAGACTTGACTCAACCTGTCTTGATGTTGCGTCAAATGTGCATCATCTTCAAGTTATGAATGACATGAGTTTTCCTACGTGTATTAATCGAGTCCGAATCATCCGCCAGGAAACCGTCTTCCCTACTGGCATGTATTAATAGCCGCGAAATCCGTCCATGTAGGTAACCTTGTCTATTAATTGAAACCAAACATTTGTAACCATCCCTTCCGGCCTTTTATGGGATAGAAAGGGTGCTTTTACATGTAAATAACACCGTTCTCGACCACAGCATGGATCCTATGTCTAGATCGGCTCGGTTCTCCGAGTCCGAGGCCTTGAGCTACACGCGGCCATTAGTAGCGCAGGTGTCACCAGAAGGAAGACCCAAAACACGTCCACTGTGAGATCGAGGCTCTCGGCAATGTGAAAGAAAAGTCCGCAAGCCGCCGCGGATGCTATCTGCGGAACGCACACTGCGCCGTTGTGGATCGCGAGGATGGCCGCCGCGCCGTCAAGCTTCCCGTCGCCGGTGTCGCCGTCAGCGTCCGCCCTGTCACCCTCGACCGCGAGGTCTGTCGCGATGAGCCCGTGGGGTATCCAGTTTGATATGGCGAACTGCACGCCCAGCGACGCGAGCACTAGCGGCGCCGCTCTATCGGTACCGCCCAGCACTGATAATACTGACAACGCGAGAGCCCCGGCTGTGCTCGTCAGTGCCAAGGACCAAACCTGAAACAGTTTCCTGTTCTGGTCTTCGAGGAGCTGCAGTTTGTTGTTCCTCTCCAGGGCGGTGTATTCGTCGCTGGCGCCGCTGGTCGCTGCGGCTCGAGGTGACGGCCTCGTCCCGGACGCGCATTGCATCAGGACGGTGGTTACGAGAACCACGCTGTGGAATACGAGCATGCATCCCGCGCTTGCCACCTCAGCTTCAGCTTTGGTAGCGCGCGGTTGACCCAGCTCCACGGAGGCCCGCTTGTCTAAACACATAATGGTTAGTGTAGGGAACTGGGGATAAGAGAAATGTCCAAGTACAATACTTACAAGTATCAGATACTGCGCTACGATCTCCCATCGAACCATCAGCTTCTCCTGGACAAACTCCGCAAGGATCATGGGGTCGAGTTAGACTTACGTGGTCATGTAAAATAGCACAGGGAACCAGGCTAGCCAAGCCCACATCTGGGTCCGGCACACGATACGCGTGGCTTCGGGAAGCCTCGTCGACTTCTTGACGAGTTGGCGCATCTTGGACGCGATGGAGCGCAGATCCCAAGCATTGTATACATGGCCCCTCTGGCCCATCTCCTCCCTCTGCTCGACGTAGTACTTATGGGCAAATATGGTATGTACACCCAGAAGCAAGAAGAGTGCCGCGCAGCACATGGCGGACAGGGATTTGAAAGACGGCTCCGTGAAGAAGGCGAAGGCTGTGCCGAGCACAGATCCGCTGGATGACAGCCTCGTAATCCAGAGGCTCGCCGTGGCCTGCTGCTGGGGTGAGCAGATGTCGATTAGCAGCGCACGTAGGCTGATGTGTATGGGCTGCATGGCGATGTTGAGCAGGTAGACGGCGACGACGGCGACAAGCTTGCCTCCCGTCACCACGGCGGCGGGCGCGTCAAGGCGCAGGGCACCCAGGACGAGGGCGCTCGATTCCCGAGCCCAGGACAGACACAGCAGGCCTATCACAACGCCGAGCCCGCCCCCGAGTATGGGCAGTCTACGGGATCCATCGCTAGTTGAGGCGATAATGGGCGGCAAGAAGAGCCCCGCGAGTGGACCCGCCATCAACGTCCAAGTCACCTCACTATTGGAGAAGCTAATGCTGTTAAGGTAGGGCTTTTGGTAACATGGATTCAGCTTTAACAGATAAAAAAAAGGAAGAAGACTCGGAACGTGAAAGACGGCTGGAAACGACTTACCACTCCGAACGCCTGTTGTATGACGAAGACAAACTGTAGGCTTTCCGGCCAGTCCCGGTGGGGGAGACTGTCAGCGCGCTTCTTCCTGTCTCCTTTTTCCTGGGTCCTAGACTTACCCGAAAAACGGGGCGCTCAAGAGGAATACGATCCAGCCCGACAATAAAGGTCTCTGGTCGTCTTTGCCCATCTTCCCAGCAGGCGAGGAATAGAGCAGCGGGCCCGTAGACGCGGACGCGGAAGCGCGGCTGGGCTGCATGGCTTTCTGACGTTTATTACACGTATTTTGGCCAATATGGCATCGAAGATGGTGTATCGAGTAGGCAGGCGGCAGGCTCAAGTGGGTCGCAAGTGTAATCAGATAATCAGCTGCTATATAGAAAAGCCGAATCAGAGGACCTCTGGACGGAGTCAGTCAGTTGACTGAGACGACGCCGTTGGGAGATGGTCAAAGAAGACCTGTACTTTCGGCCTTTGCCGTCGACAACCCAGCATTATCAGCCATCCCGACGACAAGCCGGTTTCACCACACTACATAGCCGTATCTTTCGGACCGGAAGTGGAAGCTGAAGTGTGTTTCCGAAGGGGAGAGAGCGCAGAAGCTAATTAACACCCGTCGGTCCACCAATCAAACACCACGCATGGCACGCGCTCAGCTCCACACAATGCCAGTTTGAGCTCGATCTCGGGGGGGTCAAGAAGGCCGGTTGGTTCGTGTCGCCCTCTCTTCTCGGAACTGAGCGGCTATATACCTGGGGTCATCCTCAATGATGGGAACCAACAGCATATAAATCATCAACATATTAGTATCAGCCGCCCTAGACACTCATCATCCCCCATGGATGTCGATATCCACTCATTGCGTCGTCATCCGGAATCACCACTAGCCGCAATTCGGTAGACGACGGTCGTATTATCACCTCGCTCTGCCTGCGAGTCAAGCAACCATGGCCCCGCCGAAACCTTTGCAGATGGGCACCACACTCCTGTGGCTGCTTGTGTTGGCTCTTTTTGGTCTCGCTGGAAGCGTTTTACCGAACCCGGCCGGGCCGCCGGCTGGGGACAACGGCAGCCGGCCATCGCACGATTCGCTGCCATCTTCCGCCAAGAGCGAGGTCCTCCCACTACGGACGGCGCCCGTACCCCAACCGAGGCCTCCTACCATTCACCATAGCCGTAACTGGGCGGGCGGGGCCAATGCGCGTCCTCCGGTCGGCACCAGGTTCGCGGCCGCCAAGATGAACATGACGCTGCCGACGAGCCTCGGTATCGACATCATGCGGCCCGACGCGAATGCCTACGCGGCCAACGCTTGGGTGGGCATCGACGGATGGAACCGCGCGGGGCTGCTGCAGGCGGGTGTCACCTTCGAGGTTAACAAGAGCGTGTCGGGCGAGCTCGCGTTCCAGGCGTGGTACGAGTGGACGCCGGATCGGGCAAAGTTCATCGACATTGCGATAGGGCCCGGCGATAAGATCGAGGTCGAGGTGGTCATGTTTAACGCGACGCGGGGTAAGGTGTATCTGGGGAACCTCTCGAGCGGCGAGTGGGTGTCGCGGGTGCTCAACGCGCCGCAGCCGGCCTCGGCGCTGGTCGGGGCGACGGTCGAGTGGATCGTGGAGGACTTCCGGCTGGTCTGGGAGCCGGACAACATGGCCTTTGGCGACTTTGGTGCCATCGAGCTGCAGGACTGCGTTGCATACACGAGCGACGGGGACGAGGTCGGCCCGGACCCGGGCGAGTTGTTCTGGATCCAACAGGGCAATTTGACGCGCGCCCGGACGACGGTGGAGGGGAGTTCGGTGACTGTGGAATACAACCGCAGAGTAGGAATGGATTGATTAGTTCTTGTCGGCATGTTGCGTCTCTTTGCCGAGAAGTTTACCCATACTGGCGGACTTAGAGTTGGGTTAAGACTTCGCAGAACATAATACCAGCATCTTTCCGAAACATTTCCTCTCCATACATATTAATATGAAGCGTCATTGACTTGGACACCTTTGTACTCACCACCCTGGAAATGACTAGCCAGGAAGAACTACATACGGAACCAAATACAGTAGCATAAGCAGAATTCCGAAATAATAGGTAATCTCCCGGAACCTTCGTGACGTGTCTTAACCGAACCATGGTCAAGACTGTCTGATATATAATACATGACTCAAGCTAGCCGATCGGATCCCCATCAGGCAGCCGGGCCCGGTCCGCTGGCTGGCAGACACCTGCAGCACCTGTGACGGAACAGAGTACCGGCCGCCACTCTTCTGCCTTAAACCCACGATGCTGGTACAGACAGAGTAGAGTGAAGAGCTCAGTTAAGGCATGCAACTAACACGCTCCCTTGCCCTTGTACCTTTTCCCTCGTTGAGACTGGCGACGACATCTCCCTAGCCATCGCATCACTTGCGTGCATCCATCATTACCCGCCACAAAATAAACACGTTCACACTGACGCATCATGACGTCCATGGAATCACAAGACTCGAACAAGCGCCTCATCCAAGACAACCCTGGCCAACATTGCTCTTCCAACGAGGATTGGAGCGACGCCGACAGCCTCGATCTTCCCTTGTACACGGCCGGCTCCAAGTCGGGTGTTGACCGCTCCCTATCGCGCTCGTACGGTGGATGGCTTCTCGCCCTCGTTGGTCTGGCTTTCGTCTCTACCTGGGCGCTGACCATCGCTTCCGCCTGGCGCATCGCCTGGGAGCAGTCCAGAGCCTCGTGCTCCGCTGCCGTTGCCTGCCCCGTGGTGACGGGAGCACACGTTGGTGCCGCCAGCCACGGCTCCAACGGCCATCACCACGATCACCAGGTTCAACATCACCCGGCTGGTGAGGGTCGTCTGCATCTCCCCGGGTGGCGGCTCATCTACAACTCATCGTACTGCAACGGCATCAAAGACCCCGAAGGCGCCCGCGCCCGAGGCTGCATCTTCGACCCGGTGCAGACGGGCTGGATGCACGGCCGCTGCGTCGATAAGGAGCTGACGGAGGAGTTCATCAACTCGCACCAGTGGGAGTGGTACGACGACGAGCCGCTGACCAAGCCCACGACGCAGAACACGGTGCTGCGCGGCTTCGGCAACCGCGACGCCTTCACTATTGACGACTACCACTACCACCACTGCGAGTACATCATGAAGGCCCTCATCCGCAACGTCATCCGCCAGCCGAGTGCCATAGGTTTCAAGGCTCTCGATGAGGAACATCTGGAGCACTGCCTGGACAGGCTCATCAATTACAACACCCCGGAGCTACGCAACGCCTGGACCGAGCATCTGATGTGGACGGGCTCCGGCGAGTGCTACGAACGCGTTGGTCAATCGCCATCGTCGTAGGGCATGGGTTTTGATGGGTAAAGTTTTCGCCTTCAGATTTGATTTGGAGATGGAAGCAGGGCATATCTTAGTGTCAAGTTCTATGTAGTAATTCAAGTCACATCGAACTGCTCGTATAGTTGTTGTAATTATTTTCCTCTCGGCCATATGACCCATGTCTATGCGGTTCCAAAGGGGCCATTCTCTAATGGTGAATGGTTTTGATTCGCCATCGCAAAGCACATTCGGAACACTTCTCGGCGTCAGCGAGCCGACCAAAGCACGCAAATGGCTGTTCTCATGCACCCGCGTGTGGGTTAGTACGAACCAAAGGGTCCTAATACGCAAGCCTCTCGGTCAGTCCGCTCTGGTTGGTATGACTACTGGACAACCACTTACCCAATGAGGAACTCCGGATACATCGGCCCAGGACCGAAGGATTGTGTCGTCCCGGCACTGATGCCATAGAGCGTTTCCATCGATGATCTTATTTCCATCGCTCATACTTGCCACAGGGTTCATCGTGGTGTCGGCGTAGCATAGGATTCCCTGTGCACGTAGTCCCCTCAGACGTCAGACAAATCATACATAGGCATTTGAGTACTTTCTTCCACCGGACAAGGCACAGGCAGGAAATAACGGGACGCACCTGCAATATATAATCGAAGCAGTACCCGAGGGCCTCGTAAGACGAGCCGGAACGGCCGGCCTGCGAGACAAACTCGGCGGCGGCGGTAGGGTCGCCTCTCGCCAGGCGCACCATCTGAGTTCGGATGTCGCGTAGGCAGCGTAAATGGTGGAACATGGAGATGTCGCCCCAGTAATGGAAGCCAGTGGTCATGTTGGTGGCCAGGGCGCTGCCGCCGGACGATGGGAGAAGGGCACCGGGGTCGTTCCAAAGGGCGTCACCGGCGTCATCGAAGCGAGCATGATGGACGTCGCCAAGGATAAAGCGCGGCGCGGTGGGAGCTGGCTGCAAGAATACATCCAGCGAAACGGGTGGAGAAGGTCCAACGACGACTAAGACGATAAGGATGGCAGTTACGGAGGAGACGAGGATGATGCCAAAGGCACGCAGGGACAGCATCATGAGCGGGCCAAGGGTGTGATTTGCTTGCGTTCAGGCTTCTGAAATTGGATTCGACCCTCATATGCTGTTACTACCTAGGGCTTCTCAATTCACCTGATGTATGGTTGTGCTGACCAGGCCCGGGAGAGGAGCACATCGAGGCTGTCGTCGGGCTTGAAACAGGGGCCGGTCCGGGCCCGTCGGACTCGGAAAAGCCGAGCTTAACATAAACCTTGAATAGGCGCAGTTGTAAGCGTATAATGGCGTTATGGTGGGCTTTTAATTCTCTTTTACACCGAGGAAACCCTTCGTATCCTTGTCTGTCACTTCTAGGCCACTTTCACTTCTTGTTACCCAGCTAAATAGATTCGTAATTACCATGTCTGCAGATCCTCTATACTTCCCCCCTTCAACCCCCGGTTCAACAGACTACGCTCACCCGAAACATGCCGATGCCAATCCACCAGGGACGGGCTACCGACAATACCGGCCTGACAGAGGCGGAAGGTTATGTGCGTACTTTTTGATGTCCGCCCTCCTACTTACCTCCCTGGTCGCGTTCCACTTCCGCTGGCAGCGGGTCATAACCTCATCTCCCATCGTGCTGCCCGAGGTGCCCTACGTTTTCGAACGCCACCGCGACCTCGCGCCCTTCGACGCGGCAACCCATGTCCGCTGGGACGCCCTAATCAGCCGCGACGCGTGGTGGAACATGAGCTGGGTCGACGGCAGCCATCCCGGCTCGGGGACGGTAGTTGTCCGTGGGATCGATATGTTCCACAAGATGCACTGCCTGATATCCCTGCGCGCCGAGCTCACGGCGCTGGCGCTGGGCGACCCGGCGCGCCGCGCGGTGTGGCGGGCTCGGGATACCGAGGCGGAAGCGGACTTGCTGCACCTAGGCCATTGCTTCGATTTTTTGCGTCAGGTTCGACTCCTATTTTCATTTCATCCTGGACCCGCGGGCCGAGACGAGACTGACGAGATGCTCCGTGCGGTTATAGGGCATCCTCTGTGCCGCCGACCCCACGCTGGAGGCCCTAGGGCCGGGCTTCACAGAGACGACCGGGGAAGGGGTGGTTCACCAGTGTCGGGACTGGAAGAGGCTCATGGCCCACGAGGGCTTGCCAAACCCGTTTTAGTGGCATTGTGCCGTGCGGCTTGGGCAGCAAAGTCATATAATATAGCCTTGTGGCGGGAAGTCTTTAATGATTTGTGAGGGGCTGTCTGATATCCTCGCTGGTCTAGTTTGTAATAGATGTTGCATTTCTATAAATATCATCTCTTCTTCAACCCGAAACTCAATAATCACCGTAGCCACGCCGTTCATAGAAACACCATGTTCCAACACCTACCTAAAAGTGAATCTATCCGATGACCCAGACACCATACTGATGCATCGGTCAGACACCGGATAAAGTGAACGGCGTCCGTCCCCGTGCAACGCCACCTCTACGGGAGACACACCCCCTTAAATCTCATCGTGGTCTTCCCAGTAGACCGGCAACGCAGATGTGTTCAAACGGTGCCCATACACTTTACCCATCGTCGGATGATATAGGTTTTCTGTCACATCCTTGTGAGGGTGGCGGCCGTGAGCCCATTCTTGGATCTTTGTGTAGTTGCGGCACACATGGTCGCTCTCGACCACGGGCCACGGCTCCAGCCACCCGTCTGCCCATCGCTGGGGTACCACCGAAAGGTCAGCATGGCACTCGAGCGACAGCCGGATTGAGTCAATGCAGTGGGCTAATGCTCGCCTTTTTGTCAGATGTCTGATTGCAAATCGCTATGAGGGAGAGGGGACTGCGTTGTTCTTCTCAAAGACCGCGTTACGTACCGACGTGGTATTTCTCGGGGAAGTTATCGTCAGACGGAATATGCGGGTAGCTAGCCTTCCACGGGTCTAGCTTCATGCGCAGGTAGTTAAGACAGTGAAGCTGATGAAAGACGTCCAGATAGACCATGTAGCCGGACCCATCACGGAACTCGACCGACTTCATACCCATGGCCTCGAGCTCCTGTTTCTCTATCTTGAGCCAGCCCTCTGAATAAGGTGGAAATAGTCAGACAATGGCTCAATTTTGCGCGACCCCGGACATAGGTATCACAACAGGCTTAGAGAAACGCATTGGCGGGCAACGTACGGTTGGGGCCAATAGACCGTGTCTCCCAGGCGGCATCTGCCTCCTCGCGATTGTAGCTCGTGAAAGGGGACCGCTTCCCTGCTGGAAGATCCCAATGCTTCTTCAACACCTCTATAGGCGCGTCTTTAGGCTCTGTAAAGCGTGGGCTGTCAGCAAAGTTGAAGATGCCAGGGTCATGATCACGATGACAACGACTGTGACGAGAAGGATCGCTAATCATGTCAGATGGAAACCACTAACCTACAGAGGTCTTTTGACCAATGATCGACACTTGTAGAGTCTGCCGTGAGTGGTAGACGTTGGCCAAGAACCACAGGGCGTTGAGGGCCGTCAGGCAAGCGTAGATGAGAACAGCGGTGCATGACCGGCGCCGCTTCACCGGTGACGACGACAGTGGCTCGCCAGCGGGACGTGGGTGATCATTCTTGTGGGACTCGTTATGTTCGTCATCCAGGAACGGTGCTATCTCAGAGTGTGACGATCGCGCCATAGTGCTGCTAGATGCTCCTATCATGCTGCTGAGCACATGCAAGATGTTACTGCGTATTATCAAGTATCACTTGCGTGAACCGTGTAGCAGTGGAAAGTTGGTCGGCAGTTATGTAACTATGTAAATGGTCTAGTGGAAAAACAAGGGGACCCTTGTTGTGTAGATTCCGGGGCCCTTGGCAAGGGGCATAATCTTAACCGACCTCCAGGCAACGGATAACGCTCGGTCCGGAGGACCGAGCGATCGAGTCATGTAGTGTTATACAATCAGACTTTTCAGACTCAGCAGAACTCAAAGAAGGAAAATTGCTGCCTTATGTGTCAAAGCGATGTTACCCTTGTAGTGTTTAAGGAGAGGTTGTTTTAGCCTTTAGGTTTAGGGTGACTGCCATAATACTAGTAACAGGAGGCCTGGTTCTTTCTAGCCAACTGTTACATCCAATGCAGCATGGGATTACCAGTAATGAGAGCTTAGTTTAACTGGTGCCAACCAACACCTGGACTGGATACACTGGAATGCCCTGCATTACGTAAAATACACACACACACACACACAATTTATTACGCCCGGCGGCACAGCCAAAAGGGCTACTAAAGCTGACTACATGCACATGGCTGAGCTTATGCGTCTGTCTCCTTGAAGCCCATAAGTGCTGTCTCTATTTTCTGCTTACTCCTCCAAATCTGCTTTCTCGCTGCGGATTCCCGTGGTTTAGTTGTATTATTAGCATGCCATCTTGAAGCCTATTCAGGCTATTCTCCAAGTTTTCAACGTCCTATATACGGCGGCTGAAGCAGTGCCTGCTGTTCATGGCACGGATTAAAATACAACGGCGATGAAATTAGCTAGCTTAACCTAATGGAGCCGGATTTATCTTAAACCTGGGAGCCGGAAAACTCCCTAGTCAAGCAATTATGTCTTGACAGCTAATATTGAATCGATTCCCAGAGGCCCAGCGGCTGAGTGTCAGGTGACCCTTAGGTGACAAGGAGTATATTCCTTATTAATAGCAGTACTATATATACTAGCTCTAGGCCTTTCTCTCCTGTCTTACCTATTAGGCAAGCTATAGCTCTACTTCTTGCTAATTGGTTTCCTGGCTAGGCCTAACTATGACTAAACCCCTTTAAACGACGCGCGTAGCAGTAAATATATCCGTTTTTCCAGTTATCTTTACCATACTATACTAAGCTAGGACAACACTAGACATGCCCTATAACCCTAGACACTGACTGCTTATAGTAGTACTTCTAGCGTCCTTAAAAAGCCGTTAAATCTCTGCAACAATCATCTCAACACTCTCAACGACGTTCTCAATAACAAGATTATAATCAAGTATTTACCTTATCTATGAGTACAGTTAACAGTTCTCAAAGGTGATGTCGTAATGCTTCACCAAGTGTGCGTGCCTAAGGCACCAGCACTCGGGATCGAACCGCCTGCATGTAGAGCAGCCCGGAGGGCCCAGGCGAATGGTAACACACACACACAATATACAAATACAAGAATCATTATTATATAAGACTTGCAATTTTAATTATCCTTTCTCTGCTAGGCCTACCAGCAAAGTCTAGTTTAGGTAGTAGGAAAATTATTAGTAACCTATCTATTAACAACTTATCTATCAGTAGCAGTAACAGCTATTAAAGTAGTGTCTTTATTACAGCCATAGTCAATTAATTACGTTTGGCCTTACACTTAATCGCATTAGATCCATAGAAAATGCTTAGTCACCCTAAACAAACTACTGATGCAGACCCCTGCTATGTACTGGGTTTTACGGTCAGACCTACTGCGTGGCTGTGAAAGTGGGTTTCTTGTTTGAAGTGGTTAGATACGTCCAAATGCCAGATCGCCTACGTCAAAATACCTATACTTATTATTGATAGGGGGCGGCAAGCCCGAGGAAATAGGTGGTAATAATGGCGGTAATAGACAGTAATGGATACCTAGGATGTAGGGCTGTGTATCTAGCGTGGGTAGCAGGTAAATTGACGGCCTCTTTTTGGTAAATTAACGGCCCTCTAAACCTATCCCAGTTAGTCGCATGCCTATCTCAGTTAGTCTTACAGAAAGACTATATTCCATTCTATACGCTAATCCACCTAACCTAAATCCTAACCCAAATCCTAAGCATCCTAACTACTAACCCTACGTATCTATAGAAGCATATATATCTGTAAAAGATATATAGGATTAGTGGTTAGGGTTAGTAGTTAGGATTTAGCGTGATAGGATATGTTATTTTATGTGTTGTGGCGGTGGTGGCTAACAGGGCGTTAATCTACCAAAAAGGGGCCGTCAATTTACCTGCTACCCT
>MU846481.1:5520-21320 GCA_030867225.1 Colletotrichum caudatum
TCGTGGTGCGCCTAGGAGGGATTCACTGGAAGGCGGGGGGGGGGGGGGGGGGGGGGGGGGGGGGGGGGGGGGGGGGGGGGGGGGGGGGGGGGGGGGGGGGGGATGGAATCGAAATTGGGGTTTTCTTTTCTGTTCTTTTTTTTCTTTTTTTCTTTTTCGGATCCTTTCGTTTTTGGAGTTTTGGGGATACGAGGGAGGGAGACGGGATATTCAGGGAGAACGATTGATACCCGGCGTTTGTGATTGTTTGGGAGTTACTAGATACCAGGAACGATCCCACCGGAGGCCTCGGCTTGACGATCCGGGAACGGGAGGAGGGAAGCGGAAGCCGGCCCAGCTTGCCGCTTACAATGAGTGAATGATTTCCACTGATTACACCTTGCCGACCTTCGTCATCCATGATGACGACGCTACCTCGCAAATCTTAAGTCGCGGATACAGACCCTCGGGAAAAGGTGCCGCCCCGATGTTCCTAACAATGAGGGGAGAGGCAGCGCCGCCGAACTAGCTGGCCCATTGACAAATGGAAAGGCGACCTTGACACGTACAAAAGCAACGACTCCTTATACTGACCGCAGGCCCCGTACATTTTGTCTGTGACAATGGCTCTCCCTCACGGGGCGAGAAGAAGCGGTCGAACCAAGGGTTTGTTTACAAGGGTTTTGTTTGCCAGGTTCAGTCACCCAAGACTCGATCTAGGCACGTCGCACATCGCCGCAAGACATCATCAGTGTCATGGGCCAAAGGTTCCTTATTGGCTATCATGCTCCTTTCCAAGGAGTTCAATCTCAGTATTGGGCCCTCCATCGGGCAACGACCAACGACCAACCTCCCACCGGATCCGTTTCCATCTTCATTTCAACTGAATTTTCAAGGCCGCATACCACGCCACCGGGCTATCATTCTCGAGCAAGCCTGGGTAGACCTCCTCGTCGCGAAAAAGAAAACAAAAAACACGATTCCGTCGCGGCCGGTGACCATATCCGAATGTGTTTCCCCTCCCTGATTCTTTTTTTTTTTGATAGATCGTACACGCTCGAAGACCATACACATAGGTAATGAGTAGAGAGAAGAAAAGTTTCCCCGTCGAAAGAGACCGCATTGAATTATCCTTGCCGCCTGCAGTTTAATAAAACCACCTGCAGGTCCAAAGAGAGTTTCGTTTGCTGACAAAGCGCAATAGCTGGCGACGTGCTCGTGGGCACCGAGGCCTTAGCCGCCTCTTCCCATGTCGTGCTGACGCGGGTGAGATGGCCGTCGACGACTACCTTCCTAGTGGTAGTTTCCGCCCCAGCCGCCGCGCTGCTGCTGGCTGCCGCTGCCGTAGTATCCGCTGCCGTAGCCGCCCTGCTGCTGCTGCTGGCCGTAAGAGCCGAACGGGGCGCTACCGTGCTGGCCGCCGGTGGCTCCTCCCATGCCGTAGCTGTTGCTTCCATGAAGACCGTGCCCCTGCAGGTGGCTGGGGTAGCCGCCGTAGCCGCCCATCTGAGAAGCGGACTGGGGAGGGGGCAAGCCCGTCTGGCCAGAGGTAGTGTTCGTGGCCGAGCCGGGACGGGCGCCGCCAAGAGAAGGCGAGGGCCCCGCGCCAGGCTTACCATCGCCGAAAGGCTTCAGGTCGTCGTTGGCGGACGCGGCGTTGCTGGGCTGCGCAGTGCTGTTGAACCCCTGTCCGGCGGGGCTCTGGTACGAGGAAGAGCCGCGGCCAAAGGTGTCCTGAACACCGCCGAAGCCACTGCCGGCGAGACCAGGCTGGTTGCCAGACTGGGCGGAAGCAGCGCGGCCGCCAAAGTCGCCGCCCGCGAGGCCGGAGCTCAGACCGCTGTCAGCCCGGTGCAGAGAAGACTGACCGAAGCCGGCGGCAGGGGACGAGGCGTGGTCGTAGGGGCCCTGGGGCGACATTCCGTAAGGGTGGCCGTAGACGCCTCCCTTGCCGTAGGGAGCACCGCCGTATCCTCCCTGGCCGTAGTGGCCGTAGTTCATGTAGTTCGAGTAGTAGGCGTTGTTGTAGTAGGGGTGGCTGTTGTAAGGGTAGCTCTGCTGGCCGTGAGACTGAGGCTGCGAGGCCTGGCTGGCCGCCTGCTGGCTCTGGGCGGTGGGGTTCGGGGTGGTGTGCCCGCTGTTCTGGGCGTCGTTGGTGACGCCTCCGTAGCGAGACTGGTTCTGAAGACCGCCGCTCTGAGGGTACTGGCTGAGGTTATCAGCCTGCGAAGCATTGTAGCCGCCGAAAGACCTCTGCTGGGAAGACGCGCTGTCCTGGTGTCCCTGGGCTCCCTGCTGGCCATAGGGCTGGTTGTAGTAGTTGTAAGGAGGGCGGTTCTGTTGGTCGGCGGTGTAGTAAGAAGAGTATTCGCTGGGCGCCGAGCTGAAAGCTCCGCCGGGCTGCTGGTTCTGTTGCGACGGCTGGTTGGGGAAGCCGTCGAACTGGTTCTGGGACGCCGAGGGGGGTTGGTTCGGCTGGGTGAAAGGGTCGATCGACTTCTGGGGGAACGACGACGGCTCCTGAGGGCCAGTCTGTCCGAATCGAGAGTAGGGCTGGGCCGGGGCAGCGCCGGGCTGGGGTACTGGAGGCGGGTCAGTAAGCAGAAAGCCAGGCTGTGGCGCCAGTGTGGTGCGAAACGTACCCTGAGCAGCGGGAGCCGGGGGAGCAGCGCTTGCGGGTCCTGCAAAGGGAGCATTAGCAAAGTCGGCGACGCTGCCAGTCGGGGCGGTCGTACCGGTCGGTGCAGCGGCCGCAGCAGGAGGAGGCAGGCCCGGCGCCGGTTTCTGGGTGCCGATGGCCTCGGGGACGGGAGCTTGCTGAGGAGCGGGGGGCAGAGAAGTGCGAGGATGGGCAACGGGGGAGTCGGCGGGAGGCTGGGTTCTGGTCTCTGGCTCCTCACGATCACCATCAATGTCATCGTCCTCGTTCAGGCTGAAAGCGCCGAACTGGACGGCAGCGCGGTCAACCTCGCGGTTGCCAGGCATGCGTACGGCCTCCTCCTGGTCAAGGACGCGGCGCTGATAGCTCGGGGTACGGGATCCTCGCTCGGTGGTGGCCTTGATGGCGGAAGCGGCGAATCCGCTGTTGGTGGTGGGAACAGCTGGGCGGATGGGCTGGTGTTGCTGTTGCGAAGCCGAGATCGGGGTCGCGGTAGCGCTGGCGGCATTGAGACGAGGGTCCCAGGAGTCGGCGGCAGTGCTCGCGACAGTGGCAGTGGCGGGAGGTCGCGATTCGTCAACAACCTGTTCAAGATTCGTCTCAGTAAGTTGGTCCTTGGAGGGCGGCAGAGCCACCTCGGGTTCGATGACGGCTGGTACTTCTGCAGGGGCTGGTTCTTCGTGAGCTGGCTCGGCAGGAATTTCGGGGGTGGGCTCGGGCTGCAGCTCGGGTTCGGTCTCAGGTTCGGGTGTAGGTTCGGCGGCGGGAGCGACAGGAGGCAAAGGTTCGATGGGCTCGGCAGGCTTGGGCGCGGGCTCTTGCTTGGGAGGCTTCGGGGCGGGCTTGGGCACGGCGGTTTGACGGAGCATGCTGGCCCACGTCTTGGGAGCAGGACCGGCAGGCTTGGGGGGTTCGGTCGCGGGAGCTGCAGGCTTCTCGGTGGTCTCCTTGGGGGCCCAGGGGTCCTCGGCAGGCGCGTCCTTGGTGTCCGTCTTGGGGGTATCCCATGCGTTCGACTCCTCGGTGGGGACGGAGAGCGGCTGAGCGGTGTCCTTGGCATGCCGGGTGCCGTTGGGGGCTGCTGTGTTTGAGGCCCTGCCCCGACCACCACCGCGGCCTCCTCTGTCGGCAATCCTGCCGCGGCCTCGACCAGCATCGGTGACGTTGCGTCCGCCACGGGCAGGTCTGGCGCTGGATGAGTCGATGTTGGAGGCTGCGGTCGTCGAGTCCTTAGCCTTGGAGCGGGGGGCCTTCTTCGTCACCTCACCCCATTGAGAGATGGTGCCTGGAAAAGAGGGCGGGATAAAGTCAGCAGAGTCCGGGCAAAAGGGCGTTGGATGGATCGGGGCGGGTGAGCGATGGCGGATGAGGCCGAAAGGGATTGTCGCGGGAAGGGGACGATGGCAGGCAGCGTAGGTGGATGGTGTGGTGTGTGGTGCGGCGACGTACCTTCAGCGATGCGAGTGACGGCAAGATTCTCGTCACCATCCGTCTCTTGCAGAGCGTAGAGAATATCCTGCTCTGACCAATCGGGGAAGAGCTCCTTGATGAGGGGCGCCTTGGATCCATACTGCTTCTTGAGCTCGCCGAGCTCGCCTTGGTCCTCGAACGCGTCGTCGGCATCCATCTTGGAGTCGAATTTGTCGCCATTAGGTCTGGCCGACGTGCGACCGCCCCGGCTTGCGAAGCCACCTCTGCCACCGCGTCCAGAACCTCTGCCGCGCGAGGCGGCAGGCCGAGTCTGTACCTCAGACATTGCTGGGTTTCTTTGTATGGGGGGTTTGGGCTTTTGTTTTTTTCCACGATGGGGAAAAAAAAATTGGAATGATCAATTATTTGACTGTCCCGTATCGACACGACAGCTTTGATGGTGGGGGGCGGTAGTTTAGTTGGCCTTTGCGGGACTCGGGCGGATGGTGAGGGGGGAACCGGAGAAAAAAAATAGGAAAAGAAAAGGTGCCGCAAGGTAGGAGAGACGACGTCGTCGTGGTCGTGGCTGACGAGACGAGACGAGACGAGACAAGTTGAGGTTTGGTGGTGGAGGAGGAGGAGGAGGATGAAGTTGATGGGAGAGAAGAAGGAGGTATGTGGATGGTGGATGGGGGTGGAATGAATGTTTGTGCAAAGAAAGGCAGGCGGACACGGATGCAAATGCAGGCAGGCAGGCACCAAAAGCGAACTGCCCTGGGGAAAAGTTGAAAGGGAGGTTTTTTTTTCCCCCTTTGGCCCAGGTACCCAGTCTGGGTAGTACTAGGTAGGTAGGTAGGTAGGTAGGGTAGGTAGGTACCTGTAGTCCAGTCCAGCTGGGTGGGTGGATGGCTACTCAGGTACCACGTCACCTGGTTAATGTGGGTGGGTACATGGACCAGCAAGCACTACCGGATGGGCACGGGCGTTGGCGGTTCGTACGTGGAGTGTACCTCTCTCTCTGTACGGCACTAGGCGGTAGCAAGTAGTAGTAGTAGTAGTAGTAGTAGTAGTAATACTATTAGTATTCTTACGCGTAAGGCAGAACAAGCGCCAGTCTGGTCAATTGGAGGCTGGAGGCTGTGGGCTTGCGGCAGCGTGGCAGAAGCATAAGCGCAGTGGCAGCACTCGATTGGGTCGCAAAGGGTCAAGGCCCGTGAGTGTGGAGAGAGAGAGAGAGTGTGTGTGTGTGTGAAGCGTATACTACGGTACCTTGCCTTGGGTTCCAAGTGTCAAGTGTATCCATCCGTACGTCTGTCTGTCTGCACACCATACACCGAAATCGCGAGGATACGCTTTGTGAAAAAAATAAGGGGGGGGGGGGGGGGGTCCCTCTAGGTTGTCCTGTTTTGCTTTGCTTTACTTCTACAGATTGGGTTTGTTGACCTCAAGGTTCCTCGTTGAATTAGACTTGGACTTGCCTACATACATGGAAGCTAACATGTTGCCTACCTAAGTAAATGCGATGTAATTGATGCGAGGGCGAGGTGACGTGACGTGAGGCGAGATGAGGTAAGGAAGGAGAGGTACGCATAGGCAATGACCTGCCGGGCGGACAAGCCAAGCTCAGACGGTACGTACCTACCTACCTACCTACCTACCTGACCTTTTCCTGCACTTGGACAAGTATTAGTTTGCTGTCGTCTTTTTTAATCTTTGATTTTTGATTTCTTTATTTATTCCTGTGCTGCCTCGCGTCCCATCTGCTCTGTGATCCTGTCCAGCTCCAGTCATGCTAAGGTTTCTGGGGCCTGAGCAACCGCCTGCAGCGAATGGCGGCCCCTTTCGTCCGCATCGGGCTTAGCGTCGCCAGCTCTCAGCGGGCTCATGCAGATCCACTGCTTCAATTGTCAGGCTGAGGTGTAGAGGTACATCATCTCGCCACCCTCCATCGTCATACGACAAAGTACTCTCAAGTATCTAAGCGAGCTTCGCCGTGCATGAGGTCGTCTGGCAAACAGCTACGTACTGCGTGTTGTACAACGAACGAACTGTACGGATACATCGCACTCACTACTAGCACCCAAGGCCGGTAGGTACCGACCCAGCTACCTTTGTACTCTGCCCGGTACCTGACCTGGGGTCCTTCCCTATACGGAGCCCGGCTTTTTTCACTATGCGGAGGCCGATGAGGTAAGGAAGCGAAGCCAATGCCACAGTAGCATAGCTTAGCTAGGTAGACACTACTTGCTTGGTGGTAGTCGACAGCATGGTGTTGACCAAGCAAGATGGAGAATGCTGCAGGTTGGCGCGCTTCTCCTTCGCCGTTTCCATGAAACGAACTGTTGCTGCTTCCATTGAGCGAGCGCCTGAATGCCATTGTTTGACCCCGACTGTACCGCGTTGTGTTTACTTGCTTTGGCAAGCTACATCCTGTCCTGAGCCGCCCGCCCTGTGCGTCAGAAACCATCTCCGGCCCCTGGTGCTACATACTATGTAAATTAGGTAGCTGAGGGCATAGCAGTCAGCCGTTTTTGCCTGTCGTCGAATCGTCTACAAACTGTAATAGTAGCAGCTATATAGCCCTACCATGTAGCCATGCGACGCAGTGAGAAGCCGCGCTATCGGCTTGCTTTTCTCCTCGGCTGCGTCTTGGATTTCCATCTCGACGGAGCTCCCCTGGTCGTCATGTTTCGTACGTGCCGGGGCCAAACTGGCTTGCAGGGTATGCTTAAACTGGTCACGAGGCTGTATTCGTCATTCAAAACCAACCCTTGTCCGTGAAGGTCGTCAATACACGGGAGGTCTGATGTGACACCAGCTGAACGCAGCACGAGACCGACCACCTTCTCCCCGATGGAATCATCCAGTCTGAGCCTCGGTGCATGTTATTGTACTTTGTACCTGCCCAGAGCCATCCGGCTCAGGAAAAATAGAATCTCCTCTACGGCTCCCGGCAGGACCCGGAAATAGTACGCCCCGCATTCCCGTGTGTACGTACCCGTCACTACTACGTAGCATGAGAGAGCCTGAGGCCGACAGAGGATAGCTCCGCCTCTCAAGGTCACATGACCCTCGGTGGCATGATGAGTGGGGGGCTCGGTGGGCAACATCACTCCATGGCACGATGATGATGCGTATCCTGCCCGGTCTAGCAGCCTGAAAGCACATCACCACACCACCCAATACCGTCAGCGAGACAGTCGAATTCCCACATCCTCCGATACAGCTGACAAGCATATGCTCTCCGGGTCCCTTGGGTATTGGCCCCGACATAGCTGAAAGCCATCAGTGCTGCTGTTTTTCTCCATCTCGAATCCCACCCGCATTACCGCCATGTTCACCACCAAGCCTCTGAGCTCGATCAAAAATGTCATTCCCTCGATCCACCAACCCTTACCTCTCTCCTCAAAAGAGTCCAAGAAGCTCCTCAACGTCTTGAAGACATCCTTCCGTCAGAACCTCGACAAAGAGCATGGTTACGCTCCCGAAAATGCCGACTCCTCCGCCTCCAAACACTCTTCCACCTCTCACAACGCACATCACCGCCCGACCGACCGCCATTTGCGCGCCATCCTCTCCAACCCCTTGTTCAAGAGCGGCATTCAGCCCAACGAGGTGGCATTCAGGACCCCACGAGACCCGATGGACGTCTTCGACGAGGCCGTGTCGCGGGGCATGATGACAAGAAAGGCGGCAGCTGGTTGTCTGCAGAGCAAGCGCCAGCAGATTGTCCAATCGAGCGCTCTTTCCGTTCCTGACGCCATGATGGCATCCGGAGCCGGTTTGCGGGTGGTCCAATGGCTCAGGTCGTCCGGCATGGAACGTACGCTCGACTTCCTTAGAGACTCGCACTTTGTCCACGAGCTCGTGCCATTCATGGTGGCAGGAGGGCTGGAGGAGGTAGCATGGACGTGGGCAGACCGATTGGTCCAGGGTGAAGGCTCGGCGGTGGAAAACAGCGAGATCGTGGGGACCCTGGTCGCCAGCATAGTGACAGCCAAGTCGAACGTGACGGACAGGAACCTCGACACGGCCTTCACAGCCCTACTCAGAGCAGATGCAACATGGAAGGCAGCCCCTCACCAGCATCTGATCCTGCTGCGATCCTGGCGGCTGCTGTCATGGCAGTCGACCGTCGAAGCATGGAAAAGGCCTCTGCCTTCAGCTGCGCTCTTCGAGTCGTATTTCGGGACTGCCAGAAGCATCCGGAGGCCGTTGCGGCTTGACCGCGCGCACCTGGAGCTTCACCACCCCACGAAACCCAACCACGAAAGCGCTCTGAAATTCCTGCAGGACGATCGCCTGGGCAGTTTGGAGTCCAACACCAAGCTGGTCACAAGAGTCATATTTATGGGCATGGATGCCGTCAGCCATCTCACAAAACTCGGACGGACCGATGATGCCGAGGGTCTCCTGCGCCTGCTGCAGTCCAGGTTTTCGGAAGAGCTGTGGCAGAGGCATCAGTCTCGTGGCATTGCGCTTATATGAGCATTCCTGCTACGCTGAATGGGAAAGTCCACCCTCTTTCACCAGTCATGCTGCGATGAACAATAGCCTCGAGCCAATGCACACGCACCCTCCCACTTTACCATGAACATAAGAGATACCCGCGCAAATGCACACTTTATTTCAAACCAGGTCTCAGAGCAGTGTCTTGTGATGTTGAAATGACGGTGCGCACACTGCCTACCTACAGCGTGATTCGCCTCGCTCGCTGCCTGCAGCACTCGCATGTCTAGTGGTCTGCTAGCATTGCATGACACCTGAATATGTCCCCCCTCCACCCCCTCCACCTTTCTCCATTACAACCGTGGTGAAGGAACAATGGTAGGACAGGCCGCCGGGCCAGGAGTAACGGAACCAAAAACAACCGTCGTGAGGTTGGGTTCGGAGGCAAACGTCACTAGCGGTCGACAAACTTCGCCCTCGCGACCCAACCGAGACAGTTCATCGTCAGGCCTTGTTCGCGACGCGCACTACAATCTTGCCCGTGGAGGACCCCTCCTTGAGCTTCTCGTACGCCTTGGCGACGTCCTCGAACTCAAAGGTCGAGTCGACGACGGTCCGGAGCTTGCCCTCGGCCATCCACGCGGCCATGCGCGCGAGGTCTTGGCGCGAGTTCTTGGTCACAAAGGTCTCGAACTTGTGCCTCGCGCCGCCGAGGAAGCCCGGCAGGAGCAGGCCGGGCACGAGGGCGAAGGAGAAGTTGCCGCCGACGAACTTGTAGCGGCCGTCGGGCAGGAGGAAGTCGTCGGCGGCCTTGTACAGGTTGGCCGGCGAGTTGCCGACGTTGTCGACGACGAGGGCGAAGACGCGGCCGCGCGCGCGCAGGGCGGCGACGACGTCGGCGGTGCGGTAGTCGATGACGTCGTCGGCGCCGAGGGAGCGGCACAGGTCGGCCTTGGCCGTGGAGCACGAGACGGTGACGCGGCAGCCGACGGCCTTTGCGATCTGGATGCCGAAGGTGCCGCAGCCGCCGGAGCCGCCGTTGATGAAGACCTCGTCGCCGGCCTTGACGCAGGGCGCGACGCACTGGTAGGCCGTGAGGCCGGCGGTGCCGGCGGCGCCGGCCCGCTCGAGGAGTTCGGCGTCCGCGGCGCCGGGGATGACGGCGACGCTCTCGGGGCCGGCGACGACGTACTCGCCCAGGGTGCCCTGCACGGTCGCGAAGTCGACGCGGCCGAAGACGGCGTCGCCGGGCTGGACGTCGGCGACGGCGGAGCCGACGGCGACGGCGCGGCCGGAGTAGTCCATGCCGGGGGTGCAGGGGTAGGGCAGCGCGGCCCTGGTGACGAGGCCGAGTTCCGGGACCTTGTAGTCGGCCGGGTTGATGCCGGCGGCGACGACGCGGACGAGCACCTGGTCCGGCTTGAGGGCGGAGGCGGCGGGGGTGGGCACGGTAACGAGGGAGAGGTTCTTGATGAAGGCGCCCGGGGCGGCAATCTGCCAGCGGCGCATCTCGGCGGGGGCGTCCTGAGCCATGGTTCGAGGTCGGCACTTGAGGGACAAATTGGCGAGGGATGGATCGATGGCCGAGTGAGTTTTCCGGTGGGATGTGGTGAGCGTGGGCGAGTGTGTGTGTGTGTGTTATGCATGAGGCTATATTAATGACGAGGCCGACAGGGGCCGCGATGTAAGTTCGGCTATGTACCTTGGTAAAGGCGTGAAAAAGTGTGGGGGTGTGCGAGACAATGACGGAGCGGACCGAGGCCGTATCGATCACGTGCCGGTGCCGTGAAGCAGAACCGAGTATTTTGTTTGGCTTTGCTGCAACAGACCCGTTCGTTCAAGGCGTCTGATTGCTGATGAAGATGTTGACCTCGTCGGTGATATTTCCGTGGCACCCGCAACCTGCAACTCAATCATGGCGGCTGAGCGTCGGGTTCGCTTGGCCAACTTCGCATCGCCTCACCCTGGCGCCACTTGGATCTCGTACGACGACGACAACAACAGGGGTGGGCATGCCCTTGCAGGCCGCATCTTTACCGTATGATGTTGACTCGCGGCTCTGCCCGCAACCGAGCTGTCGTGTGTCCTACGTATCGTCGGTTAGAGCACGTTGCCATACCGCTTCAGGCCTGACTAGACGAGTGGGACCAGTTGTGCCTTTTATGCGATAAGTCCGGCGGCGTCAACAAGGGGAAGTGACTTATCAGGATGGCTGGATCAAATACCGAACACCGGCAATGCCAGGCAATCTTCTGCCGAGGTCAACGAATGGCCTTTCATGTCTTGTAGACTTGTGGCAGGTTGTTCCTATGATTCGCCGGCTCTGCGAAGCCTCCAAGAAGTGATTGACGAATGGAAACACTGTCTTCGCAATGCCAAGCCGTTTCTTTGAACGAAAGATATCGAAATGATGGTCTCCCGGGTGATATAGGAAAGAGTTCTTATGTATAAGGTTCAGAATCCGAGATTACATGTAAAATATTACATATATTCAGGACAAAACTCCTATGAAAATCGTCCGCTTACCCATCCATGTAAGGATTCCCGTAATTTCCGGAGCGCAGTACGGAGTAGTCAAGTCGCAATAACGAATTACTGGCCCTCGCTTCCGTCATGTCAATTATCTGAGCAACGTTGCCAAGTAGATCTGCTGTTTGCTCTGCTACGGCGGACTGGCTAGGTCTCTTGCCTCACAGAGATGTATGTGCACTGAAGTAAGGAACCATTGGAGACACCGCTCGTTAATATATGCAGCCAAGGGCACGTCCGAAAACTTGTCTATACACTGGTCCTTTTTGATTCTCCAAAGCACACTCCCGTGACAGACTTTCAAAGGCTCAAATGCCACCTCAAACGGCATCCGTCTTCCCCTGCACTGCCACTCTTTCCAGGTCGCTGTCGGCCTCGTCCGAGTTGCCGGCCGCGTCCCCGCCGCCCTGGTTCCAGTCGCCAAAGACGGCGAGGAGCGTGAAGGGGACCGTCGCGGCCCACAGCGAGAAGCCCAGGACCATCTGGTTCCTGTTCGGCCAGTGCGTCGCGCCGACGGCGTACGCGGCCGTGCTCCCGACCGACTCCCACGACCGCAGGATCCCCGTCGTGCGCGCGACGTCGCCGTCCCCCTGCGCGCCCCTGACCTCGGCCATGAGCCAGTAGACGTACGTCTGCAGCGCCTCGTAGAAGAACTTGAAGACCATGTACACGGCGAACGCCGAGCCGAACGCCGCGCCGTCGCCGAGGTCCAGGGACGGCGGGTCCGCCATGCCGGAGAGGCGGGTCTCGACGACGGCGACCCACGTCCAGGCGGCCGTGACGCAGACGAGGACGGCGAGGTAGACGGCCTTGGACTTGGCGGGGCGCCCGAACCGCTTCATGTCGAGGACGGCGCCGGTGGCCACGTTTGCGGACGCGCCGACGACGGCGGTGAGGAACGACGCCAGGGCTCTGGATCGGACGGTGAAATATGCTTTTTATCGCGTCTTGTCAGTAAAACCGGTGTCGCATAAACCACGTTCCATTTTATCGGTGCCACGCACTTGTGAGGTAGTTTCCTTGATACGTCGTGCCAAACTGCCCGGCCAGGAAAACGGGGACGAGGAGCAACATGTACTTGTTCCTCAGCTGCTTCCAGATCGCGCGCGCTTCGATGCCGAAAGTGGTCTTCTTCATGTACGGGATCTCCGTCCCGTCGGCTCTGACGACCTTCTGAGGCTGCGACAGCAGCAGCGCGCAAGGCGCCCCGAGCGACGAGATGGCGACGAGGCCCAGATAGGTCGTGTAGGTGACCTTGCCCTTTTGCGATGTCCCGATGTTCAGTGCCAGGGAAATGGCACCGCCGACAAGGGGTCCCATCTGCCTGATGCCCATCCAGATGCCGACGTATCTAGCAGATCAAAATCAGCAACGACAACAAAAAAGACATCTACACAGCCGTGGCATGGCCGGCGCAGAACTCACCGGCCTCTCTTGTCCGCCTCCGGGTACCCGACGGCGATGGCGGCTTCACTCGCCCATAGGAGCGACGCCCCGATGCCGCAGAACCCGGCGCCGAGCAGCAGGAACCACTCGTTTCCGTAGCGGTTGTTGCAGTAAAGCCCGGCCGCGTACGGCGTGTAGAAGGCCGCCCCGATGAACAGGGTCCATTTCGCCGTGATCTTGTTCGTGACGCCCCCGGCGATGCAGCAGCCCACAGACATGAGCCCGTAGGTCAGCGCGTTGGCAGCGTTGTTCAGAAACGGCTGTATGAAAAAACCCGCGTTAGCCCAAACGTGGTTCCGCATAGCACCACTCGTAGGAAAGGATCTGAGGCTTTCCCCCCCACCTTTGCATTCCCTCCGGCTCCGAGGTTGTTCAACGCGGTCCAGATGCCGGGCTCGCAAAAGGCCACGAGCCCGACGATTACGATCTGGAAGAGGCATGACCGGTAAATCTGGCCTAGGCGAGGAAGAGCCATTTCAGTTTGCGCTTTTTGACAGGGGGGGTTCGTCGGACGCGCGAGGGAAGTCTGGTAATATGCCACGATACTGTCCAAGGATGCGGTTTGCAGCAGTCGTCGCGGTTTTTATCACCTCGGGCCAGCACCGAAAAGCTTGCATGAGCACGTCAGGACCCATCCGGAATGCGATATTTCAGGCTCTGCGCCGGCGCCGCAGTATGGCAAAAAAGATAGCAAGATGCAGCACGCCATTGTCCAAGTGGGCACTGCTCGATCCCACGAGAGAAACATCGAATTCTGGCTACCCCGGGAGGTTGATGTGTGGGATCAGAGGCGGACGTAGATAAGCTTGGCCAAGTGTTTTCCCTCAAAAGCCTAGCTCCCCTTGTATGCGCGGATGTTATGCCGGAAACCTTGACAAGACAGATTGGCCAACGGGAGCCTGGGGGCGAGAGGATCCCGGAATAACGTTGACATAACAGCAGTAAGGATGTTGGATCACGCAATACCCCACGTGAATGGTGTTGAACCCCTTGGCCACGCATCAACCAGATATCAATGCTGATCTTAGATACGGCAAGTTAATTGAAACAAGGTTGCTGAATACTGGGATCTTGTCAGATTAGATGTAAATACTTGAACCCTATAGAAGGCAGTAAGAGCTCCGGATCCGAGTTTTAAATTGACCAAGAATAAACCATAGTTATCTCATTCAACAGGCCCAGGTGATGGAGTTTGCCATGGAGATAGTCATCCATATAGATAACTACTGTCTTATACCCGCCTATCTTTGACTATCGTTCCTTTTTCCATTTGTTCATTGCTTGTTCTATTGCTTTGTTATGCGTGTGTTCCTTGCTCTTTCTCACTCTATTGCTGTGTCTCCTCAAGTCGCTGTCCTGATATTGCCCTGCAGCTCTCACAGCCCCTTTGCCCTGTCAGATCCATAATGGCCGCCAGGAGGGTTGTGTCAGTCCTCTTATTGGTCAAAATGGTGTGTCATCAGCTCGTGTTATCAGCTCACGTGTGATGGCTGCAGGCCAAGACAATCTGATGTGCCTGTGCATGTCTTTCTAGCCGCCTAACGAGGCTTTTGGGCAAGTCTTTCACCTTGCCAACATTCTTTGACAGCCTGCCAGGCCCCGATAGAATGGACAACCGCATCCTGAAGTTTCTGGGGGAGATTGACAAGCAGCTCTCTCATGCGGCGAACGTCACCGTTACGAGGCATGAGACCTCACCGGCTGGTCTTGTCACTCTCCAGACAGAAAGCCGCGACTACTTCGTTGGTCTTTCAGAGTTAAAGGATCAGATTTACAGCAAGTCATCTCATTTATGGGCATTAACTGGCAATTTCTAATGTTGCATTTATCTAGACTCAATGCGATCGTGTACACCTTGGACTGTGCTAACCTTACCTAATGCCGTGCCTCTCTGGAAGCTACTGGTATTCAGTCGATCTTCAGCAACATTTTTAAAGCCAGAACACCTTCTACAGCGCTTTGGGGAATTGCAGGAGGTTCTTAGAAGACAGAATATATCATCAAGCAACAACAACAATCATGCCCAGGACATGTGGGAGAACAAGGATCTGGAACACTGGATTACCACTGACAGATCGTCCATAATCTTTTTGGAGTCAACGCTTCCTTTCAACCTTCGCCTGGACCGATTTCTTCTGGGGTTGATTGAACATCTTTCTGAGCACCACCCCGTCGCCCACATCTTGGATTTACCTCAAATACCTAAATTCGGTGCCCTTGGAGCGCCTACGCCACAGGCCGTTCTTGAACAACTGATGACGCATGTTCTCCAATTCGTTTCGCCACAAATGTCGTTGCAGACAATCGTTGATGTTCTCCATCACTTCGAACAACTCCAAAGTCTCCCAGACTGGTTTGATTTCCTTCTTCAGTGTTGCAAGACTATCCCCAGAATCACAATACTTTTGGATATTCGGATCCTCAGATCACACTCCGAAGGTGTTCACTCCTGGCCGTCCATCTTCGCCAAAATTATTGCACAATTGGCCTCGACATGTCAGAGCAGTCTCAAAGTCATGTTCGTCATGAGCAGCTTTCAGTTGTTTCACTGCCAAGAAAAGGCACCAGTTGTTGCTGTTGGAAGTTCCACCGGGATTGGACATTGGTCTTCACCCTTCCCAACGCTTTCCGTCCCTCGACCGATTAAGCCTTACCCAAAGCCCCCATCAGTCTCGAAATGGCCCCAAACTAAAAACATCGTGTCTGTTTCTACACAATTTGTGGAGAACGATACTGCCAACTCACTGTTGGAGAAGGCGGCTGACAATCATGAATCTGGTGTATGGGAAGATGGTCTAATTGAACCAACACCCATCTCAGAATCAGAGCGCATGGCCAGAAAACCTCCAACCCCTCCCAAAACCTCAGATGACATCAAAATTGCGATAATTTGCGCGTTGACCTTGGAGGCCAACGCGGTGGAAGCGCTATTATTTGACTGCTATTGGGACGAAGTTGACGAATCCAAAATGAAGACACCCGGCGACAATAATTCATATTCATTCGGCATACTGGGTGGCCATCAGGTCGTGTTAGCCCACATGCCTAGCATGGGTAAAGCCAGTGGTGCAATGGTTGCGTCTCATTGCAGTGGCAGCTTCCGTAAGGTCGCCATGACTCGGGAATTAAGTTATTACTTGCTTATAAGATAGTAGTACTAACCCTTTACAATTTCTTATAGGTACTATAGAAATCAGAATATATCTTACTATTATAAATGGCATATAAAAGCTACTATTTTATAAAACCTAAATCAAAGAGGCCCTTAATATACTATAGCCATACATATTAACAGATAATAGATACAATACTATAGATAACTATAACA